>OZ023274.1:66029156-66257414 GCA_964007475.1 Hybos culiciformis | reverse complement strand
AGAATATTATCGTCATCAGAATAGATTAACAGATAGAACAGATTTTAAATATTTTTGCCCATGGATGAACAAAAAAATGTATAAATTGATTTATAAATTGATTGGCATAAATGTCTCCATAATAAAATTATCATGTTACTCTTTAAATAATAAATTATTATTATTATTATTATTTTTTTCAGTACTTACATGTGTTTTATATATATATATAGTTTTCTTCAATTTCCGTTTTTATATAAATATCTAAATAAGCAAAATCGTAAAATATAAATTTTAAAGGGTCCGTTTTTTTTATTTGACTAAGTTTGTACGTATATATTATATTGCTAAGTATACTATATTATTTACAGCACATATATATTTAAGTTTCCTATAATGGTTATATACGATTTTCCGAGGAAATGTCTGATGAAAATTTTATATACAACAAAAATAAAATAAAAAATATGGTTGTTTGTAAAGATTTGTTTTTCGTTAAAGAAAAAAAATAATTTTTTTTATACTCTTCTCGTTTGGAAAAATTTCGAATAATAAAACAAACTTGTTATTCTTGTACTTATTGTGAATTTATATGTCCAAAAGAATTAAGAATGAATTGAGAAATGATCTAAAACTTTTTAAGCTTTGATATTCATCTAAATATCTTTATAGTGAATAGGGTGTCCAGTTAATAAATTACTCCTTCTCAAGATATTCACAAAAAAAGTTTCTAAACATTGTCCAAATTAATTCTCTTTCCTCAAAGTTTTACTGAAAAATACAATCATATTCATATATTTTTAATTTGGCGGTTAGTTGTCTCAAATATGAATTAAATTTGGCAAATTTTCATATTTTAAATTGAATACTTTTTTTTTTTTATTTCAAGTTTTGTATAGTACAAATAAATTATTTTAAATTGGTTTTTCTTTTCATTCAAAAAACTATTTCCAGAGATTTTTTTTTGATGTTTCAGCATAAATAACAAAAATTTTTTTTTTTGGAAGATAAAAATGGATTGGTTTTTGAAATGTCTCGCCTTTTAGTACTACATTAAAAAAAGAATGGATATTAAGTTAAATTATCATATAAATGTGAAAAAATCAACATTATAAGTACATATTTTAAATTAATGTTTGAATAAAAATTTTAAAGAATGAGAAAAATTGAAATTATTGACTGAATCAGCTTTTCAATGAAAATCGTATAAAAAAAAGATCAATATAGTACCTTTGTATGTAACATAATAATTATTTTATGTAAATGAGTTTTCTCTTTATTATTATATATATATATACAATATAAATAATATAATATATAAAAAGTGAATATATTATATCTTATATATATATGTGTAATACATAATATTACGTAATTAATGGTTAAAATAGTAGAACAAAAAAGAAACATTTTTTTTATTAACAATTATAACATTGTACATTCATGCTAATTAAAGTAGAGGTGCAGTTGGTATAGAAGTTTTTAATAAGACTATCAAGAAACTGCGTCATTGGCAATTTAAGTTTGTTTTAAGTTTTTATTGTATATCAATCCAGTAGTTTTCGAGTTCATTCCGGACATACAAAATTAAATTTGACATCAATCTTCATCAATTTTGAAGCAAATTTCGTTATTCTGAAAATGTTAGAAAATTTTACGAAATAAACTCTTACTTTTACCAAATTATATTTCTGTTTTTTTTTATTATTTTGATTTCAAAAAAAAGTTTTCATAATATCCATATCAAATTATGCCACTAATATATAAAAGTATGTCCTGGCCTGCTTAATTTTATCGGCCTTGGAAACACTTATTAAACTTGTCATATAGAAATAAATTTTTACATTTTCTATATTTTAATAATTTTCACCGCACAAATGTAAGATTTCTAATGAAAGAATTTTCATAAAATTAAACCTTTCAAATTTAGATTGATTATAATTCAGATTATTGTGTTTTTTTTTCATTTAATCGATTATTATATAGAAAATTTTAGAAATTACGTGTTTAATAAAATGGTAATGGCTATAAAATTTTAACGTTGTTTGCTTTTTTGATGTCTACATAACAAGTTACATAATACATATATTCAAACAAGATAGAAAATAATTGTGTGTCCTTTTAAATTGAATACAATTTGTGTATTTTTTTTTGTCTTACATTTTCTATTTAATATGTGTGTCCTGTGTGATCAAAAACAAACCACACATTTAAGAACCAATAAAATACTTCACCTTAGTGACATTATTATTGTGCACAAAAAATATGTTTATGAAATCAACGTCTACACACCTTTCAGTGTTGACATTTAAATTTCTGAAAATTAAAAAAAAAAAAAAAAGGAAATTAAACCATTTCAAATTGCCTTAATGTGTCTGCATTTGACAATTAACTCTTCACTTTTGACTAGCTAACGTTATTATAGTTTAGTTTTTTTTTCAGTAAATTCAACTAAAAAAATGCAATTATTTTGAATTGCTTTAAAGCTATATAAATTAAAAATTTAAAAATTTTTTTGTTCTATGTTCACTCTGTGAAAAATTTAGCTTTGTCATAAAGTCTGTGTATAATTATTTTCACAATGAGCCATACTGCCATTTTATAAAAAATAATTTTCCTACATGTTCTAATTAGAAAATGGAAAATTTTCTAAAAGTTACACATTTTATTAATTGATAAATTGTGACTTCTAGTTAGTACAGTTCTCGTAATATCGTAGGATATTAACTTTACAATTTTTGTTTTAATTTTATTTTACAATTTTCGCTTAAAATTATGTCAAATTTAATTGGTATGTCTATAATAACTTTAGCTTGTAGCTTTGTCATAAAGTGTGTGTATACATCAAATTAAAAATTATGTGTAAAATAAATATAGGAGATAAAAGTAACAGTTTAGTGCTTCTAGTCAATTTATCTTAATAATAATTATGGAAAAATTAATTTCTAAGATACTTAAGAATAGAATGGGAAAAAATTTTCAAATCTAACTAATCAAACTAATTAAAATAAAATTTCAAAATATATATTTTTATCCTGCCAACATAAAACTGCTGACTTACGACATAATTTAAAGACCATTAAAACTTTATTTTGGTTTGCTTTTGAAATGTAATACTAATACTTAGATTTTTTTTTTGATATGATGCATGGAAACCATTACACTTGTGAAAATTGTAACTTTATTTATTTTAATCCCCCATGAAATTTTTTTTTTTTTTTTAACTTAACTCTTTAATTAATTACAATAATCTTTCGTTTGAAAAAAAGAAAAAATAATTAAAATAGTTTTTCGTTAAAAAAAAAAATACTTACATTATACGAGTTTATTTCATTGATATTAAAATACATGAAATAAAATTTTATCATTTTTAAATGCAGGGAATTGAAAAATTGTTTTTATTAAAGATTATATACAGTATATATATCTTGTGTTTTACGATGAGTTGATATAATTCATCGGAGAAAAATATTCTTTCGACAATTATTATGAAATATAAATTTTTCAAAATATCTAATAAGATTATTCTTTCTAATGTGAATTATTGAAATAACTCTAATCGCAATTATAGGTTTTAAGGCATTGAAGTTTTTGCTAACCAAGCACTTTTGAAATTCTAATAACCATTTAAGATTTTTATTGAACTCAACACATAAATGTATAAATGTACTATATGCCTACAAATATGAAACTAATTTGATTATTCTACGGTAGAAATATTAACATTTTTATTTGAGTTGTTTATCGTGAAATTAGGTTAATTAAAGTTTTGAAATATAAGTAATTTATAAGTAAATTACAAGCCCTTCTATAATTTTTTCTACCAAAAATAGATTTAACAATTTGGCCACAAGATATAATATACATAGTGAAAATGTGTAATTTAAATCTTTTTTCTCGAATGTAATAACAAAAAAATTAATTGAAAATGTTCATTAAGAATATTATTGATTTTCAGTGGTATTTTTAATTTGTGTCAACTAGAATATGAAAAATTCTATATTCATCAATTTTATTTTTTTTTAATTCATTTATTCATTTATTCATTCAATACTACAAAATTGTGTATTCAGAACACTAGTATCCACAATTTTGTAGCATTTCACTTGAAATAAAAATTTGTTCAAAAATGTTGACCCAAAGCTTTAACTTTTTTCACCTTTAAGCGACATACATGCACCCGTCTATAATGGCTCTGTCAAATTAAGGACTAAATCAAATTAAAAAAAAATATTTCCATTTTCGATGTTAATAATAAAAAACAGAAAGTTTTTTTCTGAATATTAAAAAAAAAAATATATTTTTAATTTGATAAAGTGAAAAAAAACAAACTTTTAATTTTTTTTTTATTTTTATTTTTTTTTTCTCATTATAATGAAGAAAAATCTAATTTAAAAAATTGTTAATATCTCTTCAATATTAAATCCCTTACCTGTTTTCAAACACGTGCCAAATTTGTACATTTACAAAAAAATTTTCCTCTTTGAAAATCCGAAACTTTTATTTTCCTATAATTTTTTCTACTTTTTGTTTTTTTTTTATAATAGAAAAATCTATTTTATATACTTAAATAAAGTTTATTTTGTTTTTCATCGAAAATAAAAACAAAAAAATATTTTCATCAGAATATATCCTGAAGTACTTAGTTTTCATTTTCTGAATATAACTTTCTTTTTTTTTTTATGCCACTTACACGGTTAAGTGAATAAATTATAAAAAAAAAATAATTCTTGGAATTCAACCATAGTTTATTCCAGAAAAAATTACTAAGTATTATTTATGAAAACTAAAAACATTTTTTATATATACATTTATAGAGATATTTAGGATAGTTGAGTAAAACTTATGACGTGAAAGTTGAAAGTTTTTTTTTTTTCGTGAATATTTATTTCTTTTTATTTACATTTTTTAGTTTAAACAAGGTGTATATAGAAGAAATACTCAATGGTATATTTTTCGACTTTTAAATTTTGTATTAAATTAAATTTTATAAATATATTAAGGGAGACATTGAATTGTTTTGGATTTACTTAAAAAAAAATATTATGGACAATTTTAGAACCCCATTTGATCTGTGTAAAAATTTCAATCGATTCAGATATATAGATTTTAAATTAAGCTATTAATTACTTTTAGTAGATTTATGTTTATGTAGATCTTGTTAAGGACTACAAAAGTCGATTTTACGGAACAGTATACTTTAAAAAGAATAATCCGTACGTCTAGTCTGTCTTTAAGTTTTTTGATGATGCCTACAAGCAGTGATGATGCATATAAGCTTTATGTTTGTGAAAGTTGTTAGATTTCCCAGGTAGAATTTTCCATTACTGCAATAACTTTGTTTCTGTAACTTTTCTGTAACTTTTTTATAACTTAATAAATAAAAACGAAAAATTATGATTGCTACATAGAACCTTACAAAATAATTAGTTTTATTTGGTATTTCAGAAATAAAGCTCTTAATAAAAAAAAAAACAAAATTAATACTTTATAAAAATATTTATGAAATAAAAAGTAATTTCATTTCGATTGCATTTGGAATTATATCAAAAAAAAAAAAAATTTACATTTTCACGTGAAAAACTAAGTTAAAAAGAAAAAAAAAACACAAAATGTATATATGATGAAAATTATATAAAAATTTTCGCTTTCTAGTCTTATATATGCAGAAATAATATTGGTGGAAGAACAGGATAACAAAAATATAAACAGAAATTTGGGTATACAAAAATGAAAAAAAAAATATATATATATAATATACGTACTATATTTGTTTTTCTGAATCAATAAGATTATTGAATTTTAATGAAAACCTTTTAAAGTTTATGACTGTTTCATATATACACACCTAAAAAAAAATCTTACCATAAAAATAAAATAAAATTTATTTTACGGATACAAAACGTACATATTTAAACGAATATTATGTATTTTAATGTACATATATATACAAGTTTGTATATTTAAAAAAAAAAAAAACAATTTTCAATTCGTTTTAGCACTTAATCCTTGTTGTTATATGAATATCGTTGTTATTTGTACCATAGTACACACTAAAATTAGACCAAGGATAACAAAATAACATTATATACGTATAAGTGGAAAGAATTGAACCAAAACAATCGAAAGAAAACAAAATTAAATATGAAACAAATTTGAAAATTATCTTATTCTTTTCAGTAATGGACATTTTAAATAATGTTATCGAAGCTGCATGCTGCAGATTGAATTGTATCCTATCTTATATAGTATATTCTTCTATATTCTATGTCCTTCTTCTATGTCAATAATTTGAATGAACTAATCTTCAGTTATTTAATATCAGAATTAAAATTTGATTTTTAGATTTCAACATCCCTGACGTTATTTGCGATTTTTTTTCTTTTTTTTTTAATAAAAAGGAAATAATTTTTTTTTTTTGCAAATTTGAAAAAAAAAAAAAAAAAAACTTTTTATTTTTCATTAGTCTGATCCCTTTTTATAACATAAAAACATATATTTATTATAATATACATTTATACAACATAGAATTTGAACTTTATTATAATACATTTTCAAAAATTTATATACTTATGTATTTAATGTTATGTCAATAAATACTACACTCTTTTATGTTAATATCAATATTTCGTTATAAGTATTTTAACAAAAGTGAAAACGAATGTAACATGGATTTTATTTGTAAACATTTTAATCCTCAATTCATATCATTCTATATACGTATGTATATAAAATACATAAAAATATATATTTATGTTATTTTGCAAAAAAAAACAAAAATCAATCTTGCAGGAATTCAATCTTTTTGTAATTTACGTATATTATATTGACTTTATCACTAAAATAATTTTTCTTGCAAACATTATTTCCAAAATTCATATATAGGTATATACTAAATACAATATAAAGAAGGATTTAAGAGGAAATTATTTTTCTGAAATATTTTTTTTTGAAGAAATAAAAATAAATAAATAAAAGCAAAAAAAAAAAAGGTATAAAAATAAATTATTATTTATATTTATGTTAAGCTTAAACTTTTAACCCTTTTTGTGATTATAAAATCCAAACAAATTTAATTAAATCCAGGAATCTAAATTAAAATATTTATATACATACAAGATCTAGAGAGTAAGACTAGTCAAGTATCCAAAAATTCACAGTATATAATATAGTTTTTCATTATATTGCAGAATATAATGTTTACTACAAAAGAACTTCAGTTCAATCATATTGAATTTTGATTATATTTTGTAAAAGGAACCAAAATTATAAAACAAACAATATATTATAAAAGGAAAATTTGTTGTTAAACAATTTTTCCTCAATATATAATTGTTAAGTATTTTTTCTTTCGCGCAGTGTTTGTTTAAAACAACAAAGTAAAAATAAAAACTGAAAGAAAACGTAATAAAACTAAAATCAAACTTTCTGATATCCTATATCGGTCGTTTTGAATACAAAAATGCCATTCAATGAATGAGAATTGAACAACAAGCTTATAATTAACATTAAACATAGAAGTAGATTTCTCTAACTAACACTAACTAAATTTTATGTGATACACATGTAAATGAACTGAAATGTAGTAAATTTTTATAAGAATTTTTTACATTTTTATATGGTGTAGCATTAGCAGTGAACGAGTGAACTGAAAATTTAAGTATAGGAATTAGTTGTATAATTTCTTTAACGAAACTTTTTTTTTTGCTAATTCATTTAATAATGTTATACAGTACGTGCTGTGATAAGTCTCAAAAAAATTTCAATAAGAATGTCCCCCCAATTAAGATTGAATTTCTTTAATCCTCATATGCATATACACAATATATACATTTCACATTATTGTCTGGGTCCTTTTTTTTTTTTTTTTTTTATTCTTATTAAACATTTCTATATTCGAGCATTATTATTTTTTTCACTTGAAATTCAAGAAATGGGTAGGTGAGAAAACTTATAAAAAAATTGTTTTTATTTTTTTATTTGCTTTTGAATTTTGTTTTTTGCTTCACGTACGTTTCCTTGAGAACAAAAGTTTTCCGTTTCGAAATAATGTCTTAAGTTCAAGCTTATTATTTTGTGCAAAAAAAAAAAAAAAAATTGGAATTTTAAAGGACAAAAGTTGAGAGGAAAAAAAAAATGTATTTTTTTTTTCTTTTCGAATCAATAATTTTAAATCACTTTCAAATTGAATACATTATTATGATTTTTATTACATTTTTATTCCATTATTATGATGCCATTCAATAATATATATACGTATAAAAATATTGTATTGTTAAGAAAACTTGGGTTATTACCTATATGTATAAAGTTTATATACATATATAAAGTAAATTTTAAAATTAAAACAATTTTTTTTTTTTTGTTTTCTTATATGGAAAATGTTTTAAATCGGAAAACATTTTTTTTTTAATATCCCCCCATAAACATATAATGTAGATTTAAGATAGTGTGACTTAACTTTTTTCATGCATGACAACTTTTTTAATTAAAACTTCTGAGCTTTGAACTTTGAATAAAGTTAAATAATATAATGTTAGAATTTTAAAATTAATAGTTCGATGCCAAGAAAAAGCTTCAAGATTAATATTGTATGATTTAGTTATGACACAAAATCAGATAGTTAATACATAAAGTTGTTAGTTGATGATGAAAGTACATTTAGTTGGGAAATAAAACTAAATCTAAGGGCATGATGAACACAAAATTTATATAATGAATGTAATAAATAATATGCATAAAGGTACCTATAATATGTAATATTTAATATTTACATTTTTTTTTTCCAATTTCCTTAAATTTAGAAAATGAATTTAATTTTTTTCGTAATAAAATTTTGAGAATCCTGGGGAGATATCGTAAAAATTAATACAAATTTTTTTTATTAATTTTATGACTTTATATTTTTGTTTTATAGCTTGAAAATTCTTTCAATTTTTATATAATTTTCTTTTCCCAAATAATTTGGAATTTTTTGATTTTCATTTTATGTGTTTTTTTTTTGTCCCAAGGAAAATTTTTCATATACATACATATATTTCCATCGAAATTGAACTTTAATGATTTTTTGTTATTATTTTTATTTTCAAATATTTTTAGAAATATTATTATTATTATTATTTTTTTTTATCGAAAAATCATAAATTTCTTAAAAAGGTGAAATAAAATTTTGCTAATAAAAGATATTTGTTTTTATATATGAATGGATTTATTATATATATGTAATACTATGTACATAAACTTCAAATTCTTACTCATGTAGAAAGTAACAAATTTTATTTATCGTTTTATTTATCTATTTTTTTTTCATTTTGGAGATTTGATTGAAGATTTCCCAAGAAAAGATCTGTCAGGTTATGAAAATTTCTTTTTAAATTATACTTTTGTGGAAAATTCAGAATGTAACAAATACCGTACTCAACGTTGATATTCCAAATTAATTATACCCTAAAAAGGACGATAAAACTCAATTCGATAGTTATGAATTCTCCCCTAAATATATACTTACATAAAAATAGGGTAAGTTTTTATAAGAAAAATATTATTGTCATTGGGTCTCATTGACAGTGTATTTGTCTCTAATTGAATTTTATTTGCTTTAACAGAATTCTATTAATAAATTTGATTACGTTTGAATTATTTTTAAAAAGGATTATTATTTTATTCGCATTTTCTTTTCAAATTTTATGAATGTTTATGAAATGATAAGAAAATGTTTTATTTGCGCGATTCATTCGCGCCCTCTATCAAATCATTGACATTAATTTCATATTAAAAAAATAAATAAAAAATAAAGAATAAATTGTTTTGTTTCAAACAAAATCTTAGAAAATTATTTATCCATACATAAAAAAAAAAAAAAACAATTTTATTAGAAGCATATCTAATATGTATTTCCAATTTTGAATTTTCTTCATAAACATATATAATATACATTTTTTTGGTATCTTGGTTATTATGTGGGTGAAGCATTTTATATGGGATTGTTAAGGTATTATTATATTTTTATTTATTTTTAAAAAAGGAAAATCATACAAAATAAGGTGAATCCTTTCAAATGGAAAATTGATCATTATATTCTTTTGAGTAAATTCACTTGAATAAAAATAATGATAGCATTACATTTACACCTTATTTAAATGAATTACATAATATATGTTAGAACCTTAACTTTATAGTGATAAATTTTTAAATTAATTTGAACTCTTGAAGAAATGTTATGAAAAATGATATAAAAAGAAGCCAAAAATAAAATAATGAAAATATTAGCTTAAAAAAAAAGGGGTGAAAATATATTGGAAAAGTAGTTGCTAATGCCGCCGGCGGCCTCAATTCCCAATAATTTGTTATTTTTGTAAATTGATTAAATTAAGTTCTCTGGAATAATGTTATAGACTTTGTAAAGATATGACAGACATCTTTACTAAGAAAATTTCGATGAATAGAGAAAATAATTGAACTAGAAACTTAAAGAATTCTAAGCTTATTTAATATAAATTTCACATATACAATTTATTCCTTATCAATTTATGTTTAATATTATTAAATTTTTCTCGAACGCTTTAAAAATAATATATTTTTTTCTTTTTTCTTTCATATTATTCTTTTAAATATTAAGATAAAATATTATTGAATAATATTTTATTAAGCTTATACATAATAAAAATCTAATGGGATGAAATAATATTTCCTAGAATAAAATAACAATTAGATATATACATACCTACTAATGTGTGTGTATTATTATGAAAATTTCACAAAAGAGTGATTTTATAACCGAATGGCCCATATGTTTATATTCTCTTCATTATGTACAGACAGGTCAAGTATTATACTTATTATAATCGTTCTTCTTATATTTTGTAATAAAAATTATCTATAATACAACAAGAATGTCTTTATTTGGCGCCACAATGTTTGAATGATCATATTTATATCTCTATATAATAGTTAAGTTTATTTAATGGAATTCATTTTAGCTCAATTATCTAATTGAATTTGAAATTAGATCTACTATATCTATATGCATAATATAGCAATAAGATATTAATTTAATGTAATTTTGTTTTTCTTTTTTCTTGGAAGAGTGTTTATTATTGCAGATAATATGGTTCTTCTATATTTTGATTGACGATATAGAAAAAATATTTATCTGTTAATTCATCTTTAGACATTTAAGCTTATTTGAACATAAATGATGAAAATTAAATATTATGCGTATAGCCTTTAAATTAACAGAAGTTTTCTCTTAATATTATTTATTATCTTTAAAGTTTTTAGAAAAGTTTTCAAAATAAATCTCTAATTACATTTTATGTTGTCTTTATTTGCATTAATTTTTCATGATTATATGACTTTCATACTTGGTAAGGTGTATTATGAAATATATTATTTTTTAATGATGTATTTTGATATTTATGTTTAAAAGGAATAAGAAACTCAATATATACGAAAAGTGATTAAAGGAATGTTAGTACTAACCATATGGTAATATGATATCATACATGTCTATAATACTTTCGATCTGTCACTAACTGATTTTGAAGTCAAACGCTTATGTTTTTTTTAATTGAGTTTGCGCAGGCAGCCGTGGATTATTTTATTCTTAAAACAAAGTAATAGGCAAAAAAAAAAGTGTTTATTGCTTCTTCTTAATTAAATCAATCGTATTTCAATTTCGTCCTCATCATAATAGCTATATAATTCCGGACTGTACAAAAAAGGATAGTAATTTTCTGCATTCAAATAGATTTTGTTGAAATAAACAAAGGATTATTCAGTTGACTAAATTATAATCAACCAACCAGAATTAATTATTTAATTATGAATTTGTTTAGATTTTCATAATTTAAAGAAACAACTTTTATATTTGGTCTGAAAACATTTATTTTTAAGTGAATAAACCTTTCTATAAACAATATAAATATATACATACATACACATATTATATTTTATTTAATAATAAAATGTCTTAATTTTCCGAACTAAAAACATATTCTTTGTTTAATGAAATAAAATATGTGTTTATTATATTTATGACGATAAAATATTATTATGAATTTTTCCAACTGTTGCCAATTTTTTTTTTCTTTTTTTTATTAGTATGTATGTTCTTTGTTTTCATATAAAATATTATTTATGTATAAATTTTCCTTTTATATTTATCTCGACAACAAACCCAGCAACATAATTATCCTGAGGATAAATATTATTTACACTTTTATAATAAATTTATCCTTTAGTAGTATCTAAAAGACCATAATATATTTTAATTTAGTTACATATTTATTTATATACATGTATATTCTATATATATAGATATATTGATGTTGTATATATATTATTCCTTTTAACTTCCCTTCCTTATTTTTGATTAATAGTTTCAATTGAGCAAAAATTTTCAATAAAAAAAAAACACAGTTTTTGACTATAGTATAATAAAACTACCAATTAAATTAAGTTTTATCAAAATATTAGTTATGTGTTGTGTATATCAATTTTTATGTTATTTTTATTGAAAGGATGAAATGTAAACTATTTATAGGCTTTTTTAATTGTCTTTAAAAAGGTTGAATTACCTATTTGATAGTATCTAATCATAACAAAAATGTTTTTATTAAAGTATTTATTGAAGAAAATATTTATAATAATATTTATGTATGTTGTAAACAATACTTTGAAAATATCGTGGGTTTTAATTAGATTAGTGCGTTACATCAATGTTTTGAAAAAATATACCATTACTAATTGAGGTAACAAAAGAATAAACTTATAACTTAGTATATTGTAGAAGAAAATTTATATTTTATGTAGATACATTATTTGTGTGTCAGTGAAAATTCAAGGTCTCTAATTATCAAAATATAGAAGGACTTATATCCATAGTTCTAAATATTTTACAATTCCGGTATGTTTAGTTGGTGTTATAAAAGTGGAAATGGCAAATCATGAAATTCATTCTAAGTAAGGTTGTTAAATAACAAAAATAAACCATTAAAAATCCTAAAATTAAACTATACATTTTGCACAACAAACGTTTTAAATATTATGAAAAAGTGTACTTAAAATTAATTCTACTTTCGTGGGAAGACGCAAAACAAACATAAAATGTTTTTAATTCGATATAGAAAATTAAAAAAAAAAAAAAAATAAAATAAACTTATCTTTTCCCATGATGTAAACATCGCATCAAGATAAAATTATTTTTTTTAATATCAATTTAATTCGAATTTAATGGAAAGGAAAACAGAAAAAAAAAAAGGATTGTTTTAGTTTGAATCAAGTTTTTTTTACAAACGAAAATCCTTTTGAAGTTAAATTAAAAAATATAAAAAAAATTATTTGCTTTTATTCTGTAATCAAATTATAATTTTTTTTTTGTCTATCAAAATTATTTTTTCTAAATACTCTGAAGTCAATACGACAATATGGGGAAAAAACTTTAAGGATCTTCTTTTTTTTTTGATTTTTACATTTATCAAGATATAAAAAAATTTCTGGTTCGTTCTCTTAAAATGTTATTTTGTCACACCGCAAATTGAAAAAACAAATTTTTTTTGTTGAGTAATATGAAAATAATTTAATTATAAAAAATTTGTCTTTCGAATTAAGGTATTTTCGGGAAAATTATACCTGTTAAATTTAAATATTGTTAACAAAAATCTTAATCTTTTTCTTCCAAAAATGGAAATTGATATTCTTTTAAGTTCACTGAAATATGATTTGACAACACTATCAAAAAAATTTTAATTTATTCAAATGGTACAAAAAGGACTTAGACACTATATCCAAGTTTATTTATATACAGAATTTGTTGGTTTTCTGAAAGTGTTTGTGACACAACACCGTAGAGAACATAGTTTGATGCTGAATTTCGTTTTTTTTTTCTAAACATTCTAAACAATAGCTAGCTAAAATTTATTGAATGAATTTAGAAATAAACATAAACAAAAATGAAATTTTCAAATGAAATGAAAAACAAAATCTTCTCGTACATATATCCTATATATTGAAACATTGAATGAAATTAAAAACATAAAATATGTAAATGCAAAAGCCTAAAAGATAATGTAAAAAAAAATTTATTTTTGTTTATTTCTTTTTTGTCCATTCTACATGTATAAATACATACTTTTGTTTATTTGGTTGATATAAAAACATTGCTTTTTTTTTTTTGGTTGGTCCTGTAAGCTTTGCCGTTGATTTTTTACATACATTAAGGATTTATTTGGGGTTTTTTTTTTTTTGCTCAGTTAGAATAAACATTTTTAACGTTTTAAAAGAATTCTTAGTATAAATTATTAGAAAATAAAATTGCGATATTTAAATAACATTCTGTTAAATTGATATTCCAAAGAGGTATATACCGCAAACATTTGTATACATATTGTAGATAGAAGATTACAGATAAAATATAGAAAAAAATTATTTAATTTTAATTATCGTAGAATTAATTTAATATGAAAATGGCAACCTTTTTCAAATTTGAATCACCGAACATTATTATGTGGAGTTGGAAAATGAATTCAAATGGCTGTTATACAATTAATTAAGAACGATACTTGATTTTTTAAACAATTCAACAGCATAAAAATAAATATAATATTTAAGTCATAATAGAAATGTATTTTGAAATCAAACAACATAATTTTCATCTTTTCGTTGTTGGAAAAAATTAGTACAAAAACCTACAAAAAAAAAAACAAACAACAAAATAAGTATATTTTTGTAGAAAACACAACGAAAAAAAAAAAAATTGTAACAAATTAAGGGAAAATAAAAGAAATTTGTAGAAAGAATTAATTTTGACGCTTTTATTTATTAACATTAACTTTATACAAGATAATTTCATTTTATATTTTTATCTTCTTCTGTACAAAGTATTATGTTTGTATTTATGTTGTAGATACTGTCTTTTTAAATAAATTTCTGCGTCTGAAATGAAAATTAATTTTTATCTTAAATGCTAGAATGAATTTATATTAAAATTAACTAAATTGATCTCATTTTAAATATGAAAAAAAAAAAGAAATTTATTACAATAAATTTAATAATTTTTATCTTTAGTGTGCTTGATTGAGTCCTTCAAATTTATACATATATACTTTCTTTTTGTCGTCTTTTATAGTGTTGAGAGACCTGGAAATAATTTAAAAATTCAAGAATTCATTTATTTTATTTATATAGATTTATTTAATGGTAAATTTATGTACAATATTATTCATAACAATTCAACATATTATTAAACAAAAACGAAATAAATAGAATAGAATTCAAGGAAAAATACAAGAGAAAATCAAGTGAAAATCATGAGAAAAAAATTGCCTTAACCGTAATAGAATCATTCTTCGTATTCCTCAAACTATATATATTAAATGGTCATTATAAAATTAAAAGAAAATTTATACAAATAATCGGTTTGACAAGTGGGTACAAAAAAAGTAAAATTATTATTTTTTAAAAAAATCACAACTTTTGTATAAGAGTAAAGAAGACTCCTTAGGTTAAACCTTAGGAATTTGATTGCTATTTTTTTATAAAATTTTTAAATTTTTTTAGAAAATTTAATAAATAATTTCATCCACATGTATGATATAGAATCAAGCGTATAGGCAAACTTTTTGGTTGCAGATCGTAGTCAACCATAATATCGCACAAATACGAAGCAAATTGAGTTTTTCATGTACATATATTATCACTTTAAATAATTATAAGTCTCACATACTCTTTTGATTCAAAAATAAAAACTACATATATCGATTTTTATTTTGCTCACAAACAATCATCATACCAATAATTGTTTTGTGTTTTACTGTGGATATCGGCATGCTAATATTTTTATTTTTACAAAAAAATATATTAAAAATAATTTTTTTTCCATAGATGGATGCTCAAACTCATATATCCAATAATCATCTTTATACATATTTCGCACTTAAACTTCAACAATGAAATTTATCTAGCGGCGCGAAATAAAAAAAAAATTATAAAATTATGAAAAAAAAAACTTTTAAAGGATAAGTTTTCCGTTTTTTTTTTGTTTTGTTCTTATTATAGATATACTTATAAGTTATAATAGTGTTCCATATACATACATATATATTTAGGGTTTAAAAAACTTTTTTTTTTGTAGGCAAGAAGTATTAAATTTAATTTTAATTTAAATACTTTTTGAAAAAAAAAATGATTTTATTTTGAAAAACTTAAGAAAATATTTTTTTTTTGTTTTTTTTTTATTAATTTATAATAAGCGATAAGTTTATAAACTTTTATTTCAATGCCAAATTCTTATCCGAAAACTTAACTTTTTTATTCGAAAATTTTAATTTTTATAATGTTTTTTTTTTTATACAAATAGGGATTGGGAGCACCGTGACCCTTTTCAATATACATTATCTAACTTATATATATATAGTTATGTGTAATTTTTAATCAAAAGTTCCACAAAACTAAAAATTAAGTTATTTTGACTTTATGGGTCAAAAGTTTTAGTTAAATTTTTAAACTTCCTCAGGACATAAGTGAGCTCAAGCTATTAGTTTTTTATTCAAAAATATTAAGAAAAAGCATAAACTTGTACCATTCATATAGGTAGGTATATGTATTATCTTCTTTTTTTTTTTGTAAAATAGTTATGCAATTTCTTAAGTGGTTTTTCAAAAGTTTTAATATTTTTTTTCATGAATGAATGAAAATGTTTATCTATTCATTGTTAAAGAAATTAAAAAAAAAATCTATTTTTCTTTTTTCTCTCTATGCCTATATATAAATATAATAATAACATAGAGCTAAGAAGAAAAGAAAAATATAGATTATGTTTGTTCCACCAAGAATTTTTTTTTTCTCCTTTCTTAAATAACATAATATTATGGCTATGGCTATATTCATATTATTCTTTACAGCAGTATACTTCATAAGCAAAATACAAAATAAAACCTAGAAAAATTTTATAATTTAATGCTGTTACAAAATACAAGCTGATTCAGGTAAAAATTATTCACTGAGAAAAATATTTTTCTATAATTTTTGAATTAATGTTTTAGAATTAATGGTTTAGAAACTAATTACGAATTCCTAGGATCAGCAAATACAAAAATGCAGTTCGGAAATGGTTTTACTTAAAAGAAGTTCTAGAATCGGTTTCTTATATACAACTTACAACATAGATTTTTTACTTGCCTTTTAGAATGCATTTGATACATTATCGTATATCGCGGTATATATCATATACATAATAATGCATATCCCTTGTTAAGACTTTTCTGTCACATATTCAATGGGCAAAAAAATATACACATAAAAATCACGGTGGTCAACCGCAATTAATTTATTTATTAATAATTTAAAATTCTTTCTGTACAATTTTTATAAAAAAAAATTAAAAAAATAAAAATTTTCCGCATAGTTTTGATATTTTATTATTTTTTCTATAATGTTTTATATAATATGCTTTTCCAGTATTAAATTAAAAAAAATATATATACCTATATATATATATATAATAAAAAAATAATAATAATAATGATGTGTATAAATATTTTGCGATAAAACCACACTTTTGCGGAATGAACATATTTTCTTTTAATATAAAAACAATTCAAAAGAAAAGTTATAGAAAAATTGGTAAACAAAACAATTTTTCTAGAAGGATTTTCTTAAAAAAAAAAAAAAATTGCTTATTTTTATTTTTAAACAAAACTAACAATAAGGGAATATTTTTTTTTTGTTTTCATGCAATAAAATATAAAATAAATTTATGAAATTGTTATTAAAAAAAAAAAAAATACGAAGGATTTTCATGTCATCGATATAACTATAAAATAAAATTGTATAATTCACTTTTTTTTATTACTATTAAATTCATTTTATAATATGTTCAATAAAATATTGAATGGTGGCAAAAAAATATTCATTATTCGCTGATTTTTATGGGTTATTATAAAAGCAAATCAATTAAAAAGAATCAAACAAATTTCTATAAACAATTATAATTATATACAATAATAATTATATTCTAAACCGAAAAAAAAATCTCCAGTTGTTCAAAAAATTCTAAATAAGATGACAAGCAGCCCGACGATTTGAACCAATAACCAATAATAAGTTTTAAATATGATCTTTTTTCACCAGCATTAGTTTTTACCAGCATTAGTTGTTTATCAACTCATATTATAAATGTTTATTATTGTGCTTGAAACTTTATAAATTATTATAATATGTAAATATGTGTAAACTAATTATATGTAAATAACAAATAAATAAAATAAAAATGAAAAAAAATAAATTAAATAAGTTTTAAACTATAAATTTTATAAATTTTATAGTACGAGAATCCAATTGAACCACTTCTTACACATTTTCATATTATTTATTTTCAATATCTAATTAAGTCGATATAATGCGGTAGAAAAAACATATTTTTTTTGTTTTCTAATTGCATTCTAATCTTTGATGTTTAATAAGTCGAAATTTATTAAAATGCTTGATGGCTTCATAAAAACACATATGTAGTTTAGATTCTACCATATAAGACAACAAGTGTAGTTTGGGATCTACCATAAGGATATTCTTAATATATTTTTATAATTAATAATTATAATATTTTCAAAAATTAATTTTTTTTATGGTAATTCAGAAACATTATAAACTCTTTGTCGGTTCAATAAAAAAGATGCTGACAAAGAAAATATTTTTAAACGAAGGTGTTTAGAGTAGGTGTAAATTAAAGAAATAATATTTTAATACATATAATATAGCATCGTAACACGAAAATACTTATAAAATGATGAAAATTTAATTATTTTTCTAAAAGATTATATTTTATTTTCTTTTCAATCAATTTCAAAATTTTCTTCTCTAAAATAATCAAAAATGTATATCTATCGCAATTGTATATATCTAAACAAGTATAAAATTCTACTAAAAATTTGAATTTATAATCCTTTATATTGAAAATGTACCCGCCGGTGTCGTATAGTCTTATATTTGAGAAATAACATTGTCATGCCAGAAATATTATTATTATTTTTCATTAAATTTAAATTTAATCCAATTATATATTTATGATATTTATATTTAAAAATTAAAAATATTCAAAGGTAATACAACCTACACAGTACAGTATATTATATATACTTTAAAATTAATTCAATTTAATAATCAATATAAATTTAGTAAATTTAGATTGAATTTTTTTGAAATTAATTTGACTGATTGTTTTTGTTAAATTAAAAGGTAAACTTAAAAACAATTAATTCTAAGTAATAATAAAAATTATTGTAAAATTCCTATCATTTAATTTTTTTGATCATTGCTCGTTCTGTTGAATTTTTGGTTAATTTAAAAGAAAATTCTTTTGAAGATGTATATCAGGAATGCCCACAAGGTCTTCATAAATTTGGTTTTAGAGTTCGAAAGATGTTTTCAAGACTTCAAAAAACTTGAAATTGTGGCTGTATTTATGGCGTTTCCGTTTAATCCAAATAAAAAAACCAGAAATTGCTGCAGATTCAATTTCACCCTTGCACTTAAGATGGAAATAATGACAATTCAAAATGATATCTTCATTAAATCAAAATCTTCCGAACAAAATGTATCGATATATCTATCAGAAGATAAATATTGAAACTTGAAAAAAAAGCTTCGGAAATTTAGTGTGATTTTTTGGTTCAACTTATTTATATGATTCTGCTTTTTCACATATGAAAATTATAAATTCAAAGTTCCGAGCAACCTTAACAGACGACCATTTGGAATCCAGCCTAAGAAGTTGTCTTACCACTTATATACAAAAAACCTAGTGGATTCAAACCATCAACATCGATAAGTTCTATATACATTTTTTTTAAACTTAAATTTTCCACATTTTGACATATATATTGTGATGAATTTATTGCATTTGAAATAAATAATATGTAAGTATTAAAAAAGTAGATTGCAAACACATTTCAGATGTGAATAATAGCTCTTCTAGGAAAATTAGTATACACCCCTGATGTATATGCTTTAAAACTAGAATTATTGGCATCTGGTTATCATGGTTACAAGTTGCAACAATCTTGCTTTAGGGTTCAATTTTAAATATTTTAATTTTAAATTGTTTTCTTACTTCTTTCTGATTGGAAATAATAAAAAATTTTTTGAATTCTATATAAAATTTTTTTTTTCCTTTTAAAAAAGACAATATTTTCTGACGTCTTATAAAAGAAAAATTTATTCAAAATAATTAATTAAAAAATTTAATAAAAATTCTTTTAGATTGCATTGCTGCTGCTCTTCTTTATGTATTTTTATTTTTCAATTTTCAACAAAAATCCAAAAGCTTTTCTTTTTATTTATTTTTATTTTTTTTTTTTTTTTGAATAATATTTTTCTATCAAATTCCAAAACACTTAAAAAATATTTTAATTTTAATTGCCATAAAAAAAACTTTACCAACTTGGTTTTCTTTTTGCTTGAAAGAAAATGAATTATAAATTAAAAAAAATTAAACAAAAAATAATAAAAAGCAATTTTTTTTTTTACACTGCAATCTGCAATAATAATATAATAATTGAATCTCTTTTATATTTTTTCTTTTTGTAAAAACCAGGTAAACATAAAATAAAATTTTATTATTTTTATTTACCTATCTTTTATAATTTAATATTTTATTTTTTTTTTTTTAGTTTATTTGTTTCATCCTTTTTTCAAAGGTAACAAACATAATAATTTTATTTTTAAATTAATTTGTAATTCTATTTAATAATTTTATGCTTTAATTTTTTAAAATTTCTTTTTTTTAATTTGATGTTTTAATTAGTATAGATTTTTTTTTTCTATTTTACCGCCAAAAGCTTAGTTCCCATATTCATAGTATTATTTAAAGAGTAGATTTCATTAGAAAAGTTGACGGAGAAAAAGATTTTAATTACACTGTTGCGGTGACTTCAATAATATGAAAGTAGAATAGGAGATCCTTTGATATATAAGTTTTATTCTCCTTGGCAAATTTGTAAGTTTATGTGATGAGACCCAAAAATAAAAGTTAGATACATTGTAAGAGACACCGTTTCTACTTTTAATAACGTATAGCCATATAACGATCAATCACTATACGATATTCAAGAGGACTCTAATTCCGAACGAATTGTAGAATCACGAAACAAGATCTTTATTTTAAGTGTGAGCGAAATTTTTACTGAACAACAATAGCATATAAAAAAAATCAAATAATATATTTTAATGCTAAGTGTATTAAAAGTTATAATCGAAAAATTTTTATTCAATAATATTTTTAAAATAGAAAACTAATTTCGCTCTGATTTTCATTTTGTTTTTATTTTAAAATTTCATAATAAATTTTTTATTACTATTAACCTAAAAACTAAAATGAATATAATTCTACGCGAATGAAGAAGAAAAAATAAAATGCATTTTTTATCTTTCTTATTTATTGTTTCAATAATAAAGTTTTTAATAAACTTTGAAGTTTATCTTTTTTTTACGTTGATTCACTTAACCCTTTCTTTCTATTCGTTCTTAAAGTAACGCAAACCATATTATATAGAAAGCTGAAAAATCCTAAAAATTCGTTTAGGTCTGGAATATTTTCATTATTTGAATAATTCCTCGTTAGTGAAAGGGTTTAAAAAAAAGAAGAAAAATTAAAAAATGAATATAAATTTTCTATGGATTTGTACTTTATATTTATATTGATTTATTATAGAGACTATGTGTTGTTGTGGCGAAGAAAAAGTTTTAGTTAAAATAAAAAAAAAAATAGGAATTTCATTAACATTCTTTTTTCGTTCATTTGAAAATTATTTATGATATTATAATTTTTTTTTTTATAAACTTTTATAAACTTTAAACGGAATATTCATCAATGCAATTGCATAGAAAATCGGTCTGGAAACGATAATTGCATTGATTCATATTTTTTTGTATCTTTACGTTTTGATTTTTAATTTTCATGAAAAAGTATTAGGTATATTGATTTATAATTTTTTTTTAAAAAATGAGGTCGATATAGAAATAAGACTAGTCAGCTTGATATTTGTACTGTACCAATTATGTTAGTATATTAGAGAAATGTAAATTTCTACATCAAATATCACCTTTTTAATTTTATCACAACAATGGGTCATAGTCATAGATTATGGAACATAAAAGCCGTAGGGACGACGTTATATATATTCAAGCATTTTTTGTGCAAAAATTACTCAATGCAATAATTACTCAATGCAAATAATATGGTTTTTGATTATTCAAAAACTTTAATATCATTTAATCATTTGAAACTGTAATATTTAACACAAAAATATTGTTAAGTTTCATATACCTAATCTACATTGATTTAATTTAACACATTATCCAGCCTGGAAAAGTTTTTAAAATATCAATATCTTACTTTTTCGTTTTCGCCTAGATACATAGATTATGATAATAAAACACTGATCAAGTTGTAAGTATTAGTAATTAATTAGCTGTTGAGAATCAAAATTATTCTAATTTAGACTATAGTGCTTTTATATTATAAAAAGAAATGTAAATCAGGATGTTTAATAAATAATTTGAATTTGAATATCTTACTTTTATAATTTAATACATATTTTAAAGCCGTCCTTAATTCTTTTATGATATTTCCTTATTCTTATTTTTCATATGAATTATGTTCTTGTTTTTTGACATTTGTGTAATATTTATAAAATACCAGAGACATGTGAAAATTATGAATTATAAAATACCATGAAGGAAACGTGGACGGCTAATATTTTTATTGAATTAGTTGATCATAAAAAAAATATAAAAAAGGAGGAAATTTATATAATTTGGAAATCAATTATTATACCTAAAACGGCTAAAACCAAAAATCGTCTAGTTGGAAGTTGAATGAATAATTTTTTTTTTCAAATTTTTATTCAAAATTTAGATATTAGAAAAAAGTGTAATATTTAGAGTCCAATCTTCTAAATATAATCATTCTAATATAAAATATAAAACATAATGTTTTCATAAACCCCTGGTCCTGTTTAAATCATTGTAGGAGGGAAAAAGCTATTTTATTTTTTATATAATGTAACAAAATATTATTTTTAAAAGTAATTTTTCTTCTAAACGAATAAAAAAGAAAACTTAAATTTTAATGTAGGAGAAAAGAAGAAAATTTTAAGGACTATATTTTTCATGCAAAATTTAAAAAAAAAACAGAAGAAAGTAATTTCGTATTTCTGAGGCGACATTGCATTTCTCTATTACGTAATTTTAGATTAATTTTATTTTATTTTTTTTTAATTTTTTTTTTCATGTAATATTTTATGAAAAAGAATAGTGTCTCATTAATAAAAATAAAAAATTTTGGTCACGATTTTATTATAGAAAATCATATTTATTTCATATAAAAAATAATATATGTATATATATATTATTTTATGGAGAAAAATGAAAATGATTCAAAATGTAATTATTAATGTTACGGGGCTAAAGCAACTAAAGTTAATCTGAATATCTCTTAGTTCACATAACTAATACTTAAATATTTTTTTAAATCGTAAAGTTAGGCAGGTACATTTGTAGTTGAAATTAAAAATAATAGTATAATATTTTTCAGCTATTATGACATTTAAATTAATGAAATCTTGAACTTGAATTAAATGTTTCCTTTCTCGTTTTAAATTAATAGTTATACATATATGGATTTGCTTAATTTCCGTAAATAAAAATGTATTTTTATGGTTGTCGAATGCTTCAAAACTCTTTCCTTTGCGGACAATGAATATGTTTTCCTTTTTCAAACACATTATACATAAAATATGTTATACCTAAATTTTATTTTATAAATACTAATTTATTAAAACCTGACATTTGATTGAAAACCGAAAATTTTAAGTTAATTTCAATTTATTTCAATTTTTACCATGGTTCTAGAAGTTATGTATCTTTCTATATACAAAAAAATAATAATAATGTATACAAGTACATACATTTATAGAAAATCTGTTAATTGCCTTTAGAATTCTGTGATAAAATGAATCTTTTTTAATTAAGTATATGTATAATTATTATATGTACCTACCTTTGTACATAATGTACCACACAAGTTTTAAATATTTAATTAAAAACGAAAAAAACAAAATTAAGATTCATAAACAGCAGAGCGTAGAAAAGTCAAATTAATAATCTCATGCATGGCATGGTGAAAGCCTCAGGATAAAAAAAAATAAAAATTATTTAACGAAATTATTATATTTGACTTTTCATTTTCACCAATTTTACAAATTTCATACATGTGATTTTAATGAATATGTGAATAGTTTTCTATATAAGTAGGCAAAAATTATTATATATGAAAAATAATATATTACGAACAAGGACATACATCCAACAAAGAGAGCTTATTTTCAATACTATAATTAAGTTCATAAACTTTTCTAATTTCGTCGATAGTAAGTTAAACGTTAAAGTTTTCCAAAATTACCAGTTCGGTTTTAGATACAACATATTAATTCGTTTACCAAAATCTATTCGAAAATTAGATTAATTTAATTTAATTATTTTAATTAACTTAATTTTATTTAATTAATTTAATTGACTAATAAATTATAAAATTATTAATTGACTAATAAATTATAAAATCGAACAACAAATTAATTTGTTTTTTATTTAAAATCGAGGCTGCATAAACCAACGTAAATACATATACATAAGATGCAAATTTTACAGCCAGGAACATTTTAGTTCAAAGAATTATTAATTTAATTAATTTAATTAATTTAATTAATTTAATTAATTTAATTAATTTAATTAATTTAATTAATTTAATTAATTTAATTAATTTAATTAATTTAATTAATTTAATTAATTTAATTAATTTAATTAATTTAATAAATTTAATTAATTTAATTAATTTAATTAAATTAAGTTAATTTAATGCAATTTGTGATTTTTTTTTATTACATTTAAGTAGAAAAAGGGCAAATGTGAGAAATAAAATTAATAAATTTTAAACAAGAACTAATTTATTAGTTGCTGTCAAATTTTATTTTTCTTTTATTGAAAAATTTACTGAGAAAATTATTATCAATGCAAACAGGAGAATTCATAATTTTACTTTAAATGCAAATAAAATTTATTTTAAATTAGTTTTTTTTCTTCTATTTAATACTCTGCACATTGACCAAACCGGAACCAGAAAAATAATTTTCAATTTTCATATTTTAAATAAAAAAATGGATATTTACATAGGTAATGTTTAATGAAAAAAAAAAATATAACAATCATTCAAATTTAATTCTTTGGTTCGAATAAATTTTTTTTCACTGGAAGCATTCAAATCAGCTTGTAGTCGTATTCCGGGAGTCATCTTATTCTCAAATTCTACATCGATGAAATGATAACCAATGCGATTGTATGAAATGAATAAAATCTATAAAGTGAGTTCTGGAAATCTGATTTTGGAAAAATGTGAACTTATACCAATTTTACAAAAATTTATCATGGAATTAATTATCGAGTTCTTTTTATTATAGATACCTTAGCAACGATTCGCTAACGTTATTTATTAAAATGTTGTGCTATAATTTAATATTTTTAAAGTTGTTTTTATTAATCAAACTTTTTGTTCAAAACTTTGGCATAAAAAACAGTAGCTGAAAAATCGAGGCCTATTACGGACTAGAGAACAAATTATTTTTTACAACACAATACTTTCAAACATTTTTTAATGTTATGTCATTGTCATTGTAACAATAAACTAGAGTTCATATGTTTGCATTAATCATTTATATACTTTTTCTGTTCGCGTGCTGAAAAACGAGTAAAAATGAAAAGTTTGAGCAAAAAAAAAAAAAAATAAATAAAAATGCCAATCAAGTAATGAGTTATATTATTTAATATTTATTTATCGGGCTTTTTCGCGCGTGTTAAGGAATAAACATGGTTTGAATTTAAAATATAATTGCATAACTACATTTTTCATTGGGTTTTTTTTCCTGTTTCATATTTTCATTATGCTTTTTTTTTTATAACAAAACCTTTAAGCTATTTTAAGGGAAATTTAATTAATAAATTTTAATTTTTTTAAATTATGTATATCGAAGCTACAATATTGGTACAAGGTATTCCCTAATTTTATTTGAGGTATTAACCTAATTCCTGGAAACTTAATTCAAATTTCTAAATTCTTTTTGAAATCATTATATTATATTAAATAAGGAAAACGATTTTCAAACAAGTATCTATTCAAATTCGGGAATATGTCTAGAAGAATTCTGAAATCAGTTTCGTTGGAACTTCCCGGCTTATGTGTTTGAAGAATTTTCATTATCAAAGTTCTAACCAGGGCTGTTTAGTCGTCAAAAAAGAGTTCCAACTCCGACTCCGACTCCAACCGCTAAAATTTTTAATGTACGACTCCGACTTTAACTCCAAAGCTAAACGTATGAGGAAATATATTTAAAAATACTAGTGAAAACTATGCTGTGGGTAATTAATGGAAGTGAATTAATTAATATAATATAAAGCACGTGCATATACAAAACTTTTAAAATTCAATGAATTTTGCAACATTTGCTAAATAAATTCTTGGAGTCGGAGTCGCGAATTTTCGTAACGACTCCGACTCCGACTCCAACTCCGATACAAACACCACAACTACGACTCCACAGCCCTGGTTCTAACTTTAAAAAAAGAAGAAAATTACAGTATATTAATTTTTATACATTTTCAGAAGCATAGAATTAGAATCATCCTAGAAATGCTGATTTTGTTTAGTTAAACCCATGAGTTCGACTTAGCCACTAAATGCAGGAATTTCTTCATATCGCTTGTATTTATGTGTATTATTGTTTCCACTCGTTTGAATTAAGGTTTTATTAAGTACTTTTTGGTAAACATTTTCGGTTATTTGGGATTATGTATAAAAGAAATATAAAATTTTAGTTTACCTAATATATCGATAATTTTTTTTTTTTTTTATTCTTAAAGACAATTTATTGTTAAAGTTTAAAATAAAAATTTGCTGAATCCCTTTTAAAAATTTACAAATAAATCATTTCTTTTTTTTTCATTTTCTTTCCAATATATCTAATCTGGTTTCTTTCTTTGCAAATAATGTCCTTTGCACGTATTATTTTGAAGATAAAGTAAAAATTCCTATAATTTGCATAAAAAAAATTTTTTTTTATTTATTTTTTATATTTTTTTCAAAAACTTTAAATTAACCACAATATCCCAATAAATTTGTTTTTTTTTTACAGGAATTCAGGAAATTATCCTTAAAGAAATTTTTTTTTTTGAATAAAATATAAATTTCATTTTAAACGAATACGACCCTTTGAAATTCATCCGGAAATACTTGAATTTTACTACAATAAAAAAAAGGAACAAGAAACTAAAAAGGGTTTAGCGTTATTTGAATTATATATTCTTGATAAACTTCAAATTTATTTTAAGATATTTGAAGTTTAATTTCAAATAATGCAACGTGCATTTTATGTTCTAAAAATTTTGGAAAATATTGGAATTAAAATAGCATAATGCTGAATTTGTTTGTTATACTTTGGTATAGATGGTTCCGATGTAAAAAAGTTTTGAGCATAGTCTGTTTAGCAATTTGTTCCATGATTAGCAAATTTTACAATAATCGAAATTGTCTTTTAGTCAAATGTAAATAAACAATAATTTTGAAACCTTTTTGATTCTAAATTTTCAACCAATACTTGTGGTGCTATTTATGAATAAAATATTCAGTGCAACATGGTTTTGCTATAATAATAAATATACAAGGATGATGTTTCTTGAATATACAATTATAGATGTACATTAATAGTTGAATAATTTATGTTATCTTTAATTCTTTTAAAGAAAGTCTTCAGTGAATTTAAAGAATGTTATTCTTTATTGAAGTGTGTATGATTCTACATAAATCTCGAACCTTAGACTACTAATTTGGAAATTTAGTACAATACAAGGCCCAATTGCCATATACACAAAGGTAATCATTGAGAAACTTCTTCTGAGAGCTAGGATTATGTTGAGAAAACATTCGATAATAGTGGTATTAACTAAATAAACATTTACAATTTTTAGTCTACAATTTTTATTTTCTTTTTATATATATTTTATTGAGAATTTTTTTTTTTTTTTTTTTTTCAAAATAAAAAAGGATAAATATTAAATTAAGAGTAAAACCAGCAAAACTTTCTTCAATGTATAATGTTTTCGTCCTTATTAAAAGAAAAGAAAAAAAAGAAGAAAGAAATACATAAACATAAAATTTTTTATTTATTTTTTTTTCATATTTTTTGTTTTAATAAGAAGTGAAATGGGAGGCATAAAATAAACAGATACCTGACAGAAATTTCATTCATCAAATTTTACATTGTCATAATCATAAAAAAAGCTTTCTGTTTGATTTATGTAAATGGGATATTTATTTTATGAGGAAACTTTAAGAATAATGGGGGCCGAGTTCCTCATATATATAAATGTATTATTCATAATAAGTTTTATTTTTTCAGTTTATTTTTTATTTTATTTTTAAATTGAATTAAAATTTTTTTTTTTTGTATTTATTAATAATTTTAATTTTTAAATTATATACATACAAATTGATTGTCAGTCAGTTTTTCAAGCTCTTTTGCCAAAAAGTTACATTTATAAAAATATGTTGCGCATATATGGATGTATATGTATTTCATAATGTTAATGTTGTTTTTATATGTCACGAGATTCTATTTTAATGGGCTACATATATTAAACATGCATTACCTTTTAAAACCGCTAATAAAGTATGTACATAATATACTGAATACATTTTTGTTACAAATCTATATGTAATCTTTGATTTAATATTATTTCTCAACCATATTTTCACAAAAATTAAAATATATTTTTTTTACGTATAGATAAATAAATTAAATTCTTAATTAATAAAATAAGAAATTATATTTTGTTTTTTAATGTTTAATAGTATATTATATATCGACCCATCCAAGGAAGATGTTGATAAGTCGACTTGTCAACTTATTACGGGAGTGTTGTAATACGTAAGCTAATAAATTTTCCTATCTGAATGAAAAACCGGTTTGTTTGTAACCAAAACTATTGCTGAGATAAGTTCAAAAACAACGTAATGCATTGTTAGTTTAACTCTGAAATCTACCTGCATAAAATTGATAAAAGCAGTTATCAATTTAATGCACGAACTTTTTTTTAATTCTTTCGGTGGTATCTAGAGTTGTCAACATATTACAAAAACTTTCGGTGAGTTGTTAACAGTTTTACACTTAATTGTCAACCCGGAGTTGGATTTTATAAACTTTTTACTTGGACAAAAAATAATCCAATCGGTTATAAATAACGTTGGCAACATTTTACATGGAGTGTGACAGCAAAAAAGGTGGGAATTACTTCATTATGTTTACAACTCGACATACCAATCTGTATTAATGAAAACAGTGCAGTGAATTAAGTTGTTTTTGTAGAAAACAGTACTTTTTAGTCGGAATAAAGAGTCAAGAAATAGTCTCCTAAACATGCTCAAGCTCAAGCTCTTTATTATATGCCGTGAGTTTCGTTGAAATCGAACCATAAACATCCTGTTTATTCATATTTTGAACTAAATTACGTTTTTCTCAAAACTATGATTTTCGACTTATCAACATCTTCCTTGGATGGGTCGAATGCTTTGTTGTATATGCTTTGTTGTCTAAAGAACGTAAGCATTCATAGAAAATTCATGTGTCAATGAATAAAATAATATAAATTTAATTAATCACAAAACAAGAAATTTAAATTCTAATTCTAAAAAAAACGTATGAAATTTAATCATAATTATATTTAGTATATTAATTAATGTATATTTATAATAAATATAATGTATCTGTATTATATTTATAATATTTAAGTAGATAATATGCGAAAT
The DNA here is from genome assembly GCA_964007475.1 of Hybos culiciformis. NCBI lineage: Eukaryota > Metazoa > Arthropoda > Insecta > Diptera > Hybotidae > Hybos > Hybos culiciformis. The sequence continues at coordinate 66,227,530 of OZ023274.1, read as the reverse complement.
CATTTAAACTAATTAAAAATTTAATAAACAGGATATGAATACCTCAATATTTCATCATAGTATTATTATGAGTATTAATTTTAAATTACTATTTAGGGATTAATTTCTTAGAAATGTAATTTTCCTGATCATTTAATGCTTTCGACCGTTATTGCTGAGTTATTCATAATATTCTTCTATTTAATTATATTTCATTATTTTTATAAACATAAATTTTATGTTATATTGTTGATATCTTCTTCTAATCAATTTTAATAAAAAAAAAACAAATTTAGTGCAATCAAAATTAGTTTCTTTAATTTTATATCCTTTTTAGCTTAAAACCAAGATTTTACGTTCATTAAAGATGACAATAGGTTGAAGACAAAGACAAAAAAAAAACTAACAAGGTATAAATTAAAGTCAACAAAACACCATCCATTCTTAAATTAAAATTTAAGTGACTACTTTAAGTACTTTAATTTTTTTTTCATTTAGTCTCCTAGTTTTCTTTTAAATAAAAAAAAAATAAATAAACATTCAATCCTTCAGCAACAAAATAAACTTTAATTTATGTCGTCATTAAAAATGTAAACTAAATAAATTTAACTTTATATATATACTTTACATTATGTACAGAATTAAAAAAAAAAAAAAAAATTCCAAAAAAATTTAACTTTAAGTTTATGTTGATAAAAACAATGAGAAATATGTATATATCAACATTATGTTTTAAAACGAAAAAATAGTATAAATCAATAAATTCTTTTTTCTGTTGTTGGTATATGGAATAGCGTAGGAACTTAATATTCGACTGCAGAAAGTTAATGTGCCAAAATTTTAAACTTTAACTGTTTTGCTCCCTAACTCATAAAATAATAATAATGGCTAGAAAGAAATGAAAATTGACATTTTTGAGCTTATGAATCCAGATAATTTAACATTAAAATATTCTTAAGTTTTAATGAATAAAATACTCAGGTGTTATTTATTCATATTTTATATGATAATTCCCTTTACACGCTAAACTTAACTTGATTTCTTTTATATTTAAAATAAATATTTATTAATTTTAAAGATATCAAAAAGTTTTCTAATTCAAAGTTTTTAATTTTAATATACGTATTTTATATATACTATACATCCGACAAGAATATTATCATTTCTTGGAACAACAAGAAAAATAATCCAATTATTTTTTTTTTTATTAATATATTTCGCATATATGAATAAAAAGTGTCAGGATCATAATAATTTTTATTTCTTTATTTTTTTTAAGCTGATATTCCATTCCTGATTCATTTCTATTTTTTGATTTTGTCTCTTGCCTATAATATAATTCAAATAAATGGCCCAAGTAAAAAATTTATAAAAAAAAAAAAAAATACCCAAAATAAAATGAGAAAAATATAAAGGACATTAAAGTAACATTTCCCAGGATAACAATTTATATAAAACTATAAGAGTAGAATATTTTGTGAAAAAGACATAAAAGGTTCTCAAAAAAGCTCTTCTGAAATATAAGTATATATATATATATATATATATATATACATAAATCTATGTGGGTACGTACATATATATTATTTGGAATTTTTTAAAAACATATTATGCTTTTTTTTTTTTTTATATTTTTTACTTATAAATGTTTATATATAATACATTGTACATATAGAACATCACACACATGGATACTTATATAATATATTATTTATACATTATATTTAGATGTATTTTTGGCTTGTGGAAGAAGTTAGGTACATTGTGAGTACGTGTAATAAAAACTAATGTTAAAAAGAACAGATTTTTGAACATCTTTCTATGTTTATAAAATAAAAAAAAAAATTAATTTGCACAAGTAAAAAATGGATGTTTCTTTTCAGTTGTTCATACTACGTAAACTTGGTTGATAAGAAAAATTTAAGAAAATTTAGAGAATATACATTAAAAATGAATATATAAATATAATGTTGAAGCAAATTTAAATGGGAAAATTAGGAGAAGAAATCTTCTATGAATATAAAATTTTGAAAAAAATATTTTTTTTAAGTTCAACACTTTGCTGAACAGAACTTTTATCGAGTCTTATTAACAAAATTAGACTTCTTTATGACCAAACTATATAATTATTAGATTAATGTATGTTTATTAAAAACTTTAATTTGCAACAATTTAAATCGAATCAATTAACTATTTGTGATTGATATTTTTTAATATTCGAAATGAAACCGCACGAATCATCACAATACAGCAAACAAACGAATTTGAAGAATATTACTCGTAATGTTTAAATAATATTTTTATAATACTATTTTTTCCATAAAAAACATTAATATTATATTCTAGTGACAAAATTGCAATTTTATTCTAAAACTTTTGTAAAATGATAAAAATAATTATTTCCTACATTTTAAATTGAATTAATTTCTAATTTCAATTGTGTTTAAAAAGTTATAAAATTTTCAATTGTATGCAAAACCATAAAAAAAATAAAATTAATTATGCAAAAAATTAGAATTTTATTGTTTAAATTTTAAAATATCACATTTTACATGTAAGGCAGTTTTTGTCCGGGAAAACATTAAATATTAAAAAATAAAATAAAAATAAACACATACAATGTAAGGCGCCTACAAAAATATAAATTTGAAAAGTTTTTTAAATTGTAAAACTTTGCTAAACAAACTAAAATAAATTTTATTTGGTTTTAAAATAACATCAAATTGCATACCACTTGTTTGTCTCTTATCCATTATTGGATAGTGTTTTTTTTTATTGTAACAAGAGATATTTATAAATGAATAACCAGATCATTAATGAGGAGGGAAAAAATACATGTTATTATTTAGTACCAACATAATAAAATATTGATTTTTTTTCTGTGAATTTATTGAGCAAAATATTCACTTATTATTCCAATATTTGAACTCAGTAAAGAAAATTTGTTTGAAAAAATTGAATTTTTAATATTGAAATCGAAATTAAATCTAAAAACTAAATTGAAATTGTGTTTAAAAATCTGGTAGTAATTTTGATTGAAGTCATAAAACAGTCAATAAGTCAACATTTAACGTTTAAGGTTCAAGAGTTCCGTAATAGAAGCTAAAAATATATGTATATTGAATTAATAAAATGAAAGAATTGCATTTTTTTTTAATATATATATCTGTATATTCACGCATTTTAATTTTTTTTTATATTCATTACAAATTGTTTTATTTTCATAATTTTTTTTTTTTTATTAATTTAATTCAATTTTATACAGTATAATTATCATGTATGTAGCTAGTGTTTTTTTTATACATTTCATTTAACTTATAAATATAATGTTTTTATCTATTTTAATTGATATAATAAATAAAATTAATTTAATGTGAAAATAAAATAAAAGATATGTTAAGCGATGATGTTTAATCAAAAAATAAAAAAAAATTAAAACATAATTTTATTACGTAATTCAGTTATGATTTTTATTTTGCACACTGACAAAAACATATAACTGCGTTAGCTATATTTTCTGTATATTTTTTTCTATGCAGGTTTATAGTTCATTGAGTTCAAATCCAATTATTGGATGACGCTAGAAAAATTAGCTTTTTGTCATAGTAAAGAAAAATAGCTAACAGTTTTCCTTTTAATTATTTCTGTTCAAATAATTATAAAGCAATATTTGTCTCAAATATTTCAGAAACTCTTATTTTATAAAAAAAACTATTTTTCGCTAGAAAAAACAATACAAAATATAACTTCATTTGCTATATATATTTTTGGACGAGTTATTATCTTTTTTTTTCAGTGCATTTATATAATTTTTCCATTTTTATTAAATTTTAAAAACTAAATTTTTGAATAAAATAATTAATATAATTTTTAATTACAAAATTATTTTAATTAATATACTTTTTGTTTAGTTAAAAAAATTTTTTATACATAATATAATAAAAATAGTTGTGTTCTATATATTATTTCTTTTCAATTTGAGAAATTTAAATTATCTTGAAATTTAAATTTATATTTTAAATTATTTTTTAAATTTAAGATAAAAATCGTATTAAATAAAGAAATCTACAAAAATATATAAAAATACTCTGTTGTGATACCAGAATATTAGATGCAATTGACAAGTTAAAAGTATTTAACATAATACAATACCTTATAGTAAATAGTATACATATTTTTTATAAATTGAAATTAGAGATTTGAAAAAATAAATTTATTTAAATATCCAAATAGCCCTCCTATGGAAAAAATTTGTACCGATACAGTCATATAAAATTTTTATTTTTACAATTTAAAATTTTATTTGAGCTGTAAAATATTAATTAATAAAAATGTATACAAAAAAATTCCCACATCTGCGGAATATCATTGTGCAGCAATTTTATACATAAACATTTTGCCTACATTGTTTTCCAGCAAAAATAATTGAAAATAAAAAAAATGTATAAGGTCTGCCATGTATTTTTATACCTAACATTTTGGTAAAAATACATGGCAGACATTATAAATTATATTTTATTTTAAAATTTCTTATGAAAAAATAATTTACCGAAATATTTTTATATAAATATTTTGATGCGTAGTGATGTTTCGCAGATGTGGAAATTTTTTTTATGCATTTTTATTAATTAATTAACATTTTATAGCTCAAATAAAATTAAAAAATGGCAATTTCCATACAAATTTCAACGTATAATTTTATATGACTATATCAGTTCATAAATTTCCACGGATGGACTGTCAAAACAGTGAATTGGGATATGACACGAATTCCCATCAGAAATAACATTTATGATAAATTTCTGATAATGATCCATATAATGATCTTTAATTTTATTATCTACAACCTTTTTTCTCTTAGAACTTCATTTTTCAATAATTGCATTATCTACTTTCATTTAAAACATGGTTTAATGCGAAAATACAAAATAAAGCTTACAATCTGGCCCAATTTTGAAAAATTCAGTTGAATAAATTACATATGTATGTGCATATGTCTGATATTATATACAATATGTGTTTTGAATTAAACTTATTAGAATTTTTAGCTTGAAAAAATTTTAAAATTTCTAAATTAACAATGATGAATATAAAAATATAAATTAGGTATAATAAATTTAAATAAGGATGATGCAACATTCAATATTTATTATGAAAATAATTATATTAATAAATTGATAGAAGATCGAAATTCTTGCTAAAAAACTACTATATAAATTTAATAATAAATTTTTTAAAATATTATTAAGTAGGTCAACATTTTTATAGTATAATTATAATAAATATTATGTATATCCGAACTCCGAATCATTTATTTTATTCGAATTAATAATGATCTGCTGCATGAATTAAGCGAAAATAATCAATAAATAAAACTGTAGTCTAAAAGCTATGCACATAATTTTGTGTTATTTCTGATATCTTTGAAAGGATTGAATATCTCAGAAAATAATTTTAATATAAAACTCTTTTTCTCTTTAGATACTTTAGTTTCCGACATATTCAGATTATAGGTTCTTTGTCTTCTAAAAATATAAATTAATCATGTTTGGGAGATAAAAATCTTTTTAACAATATTATCAACTTTGAAATTGCATAGGAAATTGAAGCTATATTGACAATACTAAATTACAACGATTGATTTCAATTTTCAATATTGAGCTCTAATTTTCAAAAAAAAAAAAATATTAATAATAATAAATAAAAATTTGTGTTGATATGAAATTTATAAGTTAATTTACGGAAGATTTTTTTTTTAAATTAACTACTTTATTAATGTTGTTAAAATCATAACTGTAGAGAGCATGGATGGTAGAAAAAATATCGCTTTTTTCCATAATAAAATATTTAATAAATAAAATTAAAATAAATTTTTTGATATGTTTTTATTTGTTTTTTTTTTTTTAAATTTTATTTCCAGATAGTTATATAATGTTACATAATTTTGAAATAAAATTTTACACATAGTAGTTAGTATCTATTAAAAATAATTTTATCAATTTTATTGCAATGAATTTTAATTTTATTTGTTGTTCCAATTGACTTAAAATTATTTCATTTTTAATTGCTATTATATATATATATATATATATATATATGTATATATATATATATATGTATTTGTATACCTATATATAATTTTTTTTTAATTCAATTTCACTTACCCTTTTTTGTTTAAATTTAATTAAAAAATAATATTCTGTGGGTGTTAAAATCAAATGTTTTTTAAATTATTATACAAAAGGGAAATATTAAATCAAATATGTGTATGTATGTTTTATGTATAATTAATTTTATTAAATTTGTGATTGATGAAACTGATAGCTATTAAAATTGTTTTCATGTCATTATGATAATAATATAGCTTTGAAAGTTCAAAAGTTTTATATTTTGAGATAATTTCCTGTATATTGGTAAAATAAATATTAATTTCATTTTAAAAATGTATTTTCTTTTATAGTATTATTACTTTGTCAGTTTTTTTTATATATTATGCAGTTACCGCTTCGTTAGGCCATTGCGTAGAATAAAATTTAATTTATTAATTCACATCGGTTCAGAAGTAATAATAATCGACCGCGCCGGTTTAGTGAAGAAAGAAACTGCATTCATTCGTATTAAATTAAAAGAAAATTGGGAAATTGAAATAGACTGCGCCAAGCTTTACTATAAGATTCATAAGCCTTAATCATAAAAAAAAGAAGATATAATTTGACTTAAATTTTAGTCTATGTGGATTATACAATATTATAACTTAAAATATTTTAATACGTTTAAATAAAAATTTAAAATTATGCACATAATAAAGTTAAAATAATTTTTTTTTTTTCTTAAAAAATTTAATCAAGAATATTTTTAATTATTAATATTATCTTATTTATATTTAATGAAAACTCTCATTATCAATTTTTTCTTTAAATAATTTTTTTCGTACAAAATTTCACCTATATTTATTATATATAATACAATATTTTTTTTTCTTCTTTAATTTATTCAAGTTTTAAATTTTTTTCTTATTATCTTAAAAATATTACATTTTTTTGTTTTATTTTTTTTTTAAATATTTCTTCTTACATGATTTTTTGTTTTGGTGGTTGATTTACTTAATTTATAATTATTTTTATCTAATGTGTATACATGAAATTTAATTTATCGCAAACTTTTTTTTTCATTTTTTTTTCAGTTTAATTGAAATAAAACGAGGCGTTATATATAATATAGAAAAAATTTAAAAAAAGATAACTTTTGAATTTCCTATATGTTAATTTAGATATATATTATATGTAAAGTATATATTTATTTTCTTCTTAAATTTTCTGGTATTTTTTTTGAATAAATATATTAAATTTTTTTTTTTATAAACATCACAATTAGCATTTTTCAGCTTCCTATGTGGAACAAAAAATTTTTTTTTAATAGTTAAAGAAAAATAAAAATAAACGAAGTTAGAAAAAGTAAATCATATTTGAGTTCTATTATAATTGATCTAGTTAATAATAAAATAAATAATCCATTTATAATGAAATTTTACGCGTTAAAATGATACGCTAATAGACCACTTATAAATAATGACAAATGTCAGAATTCATCCAAACAACGACGTATAGATTACTAACCACATAACTACTGGATATCATTTCATACTATTACTATGAAAATATCCTTGATCTTATAAAACCTTATAAAACCTTGATCTTAACCTTAATCTTGAAATTAGATAAAAACATATTAGATCCACCCACTAGTATCATCCTGAACCTTTTCACTTAACACAAAACACTGACATTTAAATAATATATCATATCTAATGCTTAAGGATAAAAAAAAAAATACTAAAAACAAAATTCCAATCATAAATGGCGAATTATAAGGTTAAGGCTTTTTTATAGCTTTCACAAGATAAAAAAAAAAAAATTCCAGATGATGTTATTTTTAGTTCTTTAGGAATCTGAATTGAATTTTTTTTATATATATACCAATTACCATTTTTTTTTTTTGTTGATTTTATGCATTTAAGAGACTAATTTAGCATTTAATAAAAAAAATGTTTTTTTTGCTAATAAAATTTATCCTATTACTATAATAATTTTTCAGCTTTATACAAAAAAAAAATATATATATGTATTTTTTTTCCTCTGAAAAAAAAGAAAATCTTTTATACAAAATTATAGAGATGTAAAAAAATGATTTCTTTTTCGATTTCTTTTTTTTTTTTTATATTTTTTTTGTTTTTTTTTTTTTGCAAATTATATAAAATACCATAAAAATGGGTTCTTGTTTTCCTTGCATCATCATCATAACATTTATTTAAAAAATGAATTTACAAAAAAAAAAAATTAAAAGGAAAAGTGTATTGTACTAATGTCAAATAATTCATTTCATAAAGTGATTTCAAAGAATACCAGTCTCGACGTTATGTGCTGTACCTAATGTCGAAGGATCTAAATTTAATCGTAATTCACCACTTAATACAATTTCTGATATGCAACCAATAATTCCAGAATAATAACGATGTCTTGTATAGAATAATACGTCAGGCATTCCACCTAAATTCAAATAAACAGAAAATTTTTATATTTTTATATTATATTTTTATTTATTTGGCATAATCTTCATATCTTCAGATAAAAAAAATTCAAAAGAATTAATATGTTTTGACTTACCAACATAAAGTCCGGTGTCTGTATTTAGTTGCCTTAATTTACCAGGCGAACGTTGGGCGGCAGATTTTCTTCCATCAACTTCTAAAAATCCTTCTTGAGAGTTTCTAAATTGCAATTCATATTTAAAGAAATTAAATTACTTAATATAAAGTTTGAAATGTTAATTTGTAGAATGTGCAAAACAATTCGTTCGCTTTAATGGTAGCGCAGGAGGGACTCAAGTTTTATGGGATTTAAATACTACACTCTTAGAAAAGTCCAACGTGCTGGAACTCCGAAGGATAGAGTTATGAATATATAACTCCTTTTTTAGAGCAACTGAATAACAGTTCGATGAAGTAAAACTTTTGAAACTTTGCTCAGAAGTTTAATTTAACTATTGAACTATTTTCGAAATTCCAGGAGTATAATTTAAAATAAAATTATAGATTTAAAAAAAAATAATAAAAAAGTTCTAATAAAAAAAAAAATATAAAAATTTAAATTAAATAAAAAAATTAAATTTTATTTTCTTTTGTAAATATTATTTATAAATAGGGTTAAATATGAACTAGAAATAGGAATAAAATCAAACTCCTTAAGGTAGTTTATTAAACTTTTAAACGGTGTTTCAATTTAGCTAAGAAAAAGAGTAAATAATTCACTATTTATAATTAAAAATAAATAACTCCGATAGATGATGGACTCTATTGAACTCCGTTTCGGAGTTCCATAAACTCCGTTTTTCTAAGAATGTATGCAAAAGAGAATATAAGTTTAATTGAATGTTTATGCTATGGCATGCTATGAGAATATCAGCTTAGTATTAAAAAGAAAAAGAAGCACATAAATTGCAATAAATCATGCCCTTCTATTATTAAATTTAGAAACACAATTATATGTTTTTTTTTTAGTAGGTACATGGAAAATTTCATTTCTTCTATATTATATCCAATATTTCTATGTAATAAATTTTCATTATCAACAGAAATGTTCATTGTCTTCATATAGAACAAGAAGTGAAATGTTATAATGTGCAAGAAAATTACATATACACACTAATAATATACTTTCAAGGTAAATTATAATCATAAAGATTTTAAATGTATGTTTTGGAATTAGGAAAAAAAACTATAATATATTATTTACCTCATTGCTCTAACACGATGCCATAAGCCATCACTAACTTTGCTTGTATTAAATCTTATATTTGTTTCACCTGATCCCAAATTATATCTCAAATGCAGGTATCTGAAAATACATCATATAAAAATCATTGTTATTTTTATATTTATAGCATTTATGTTTTATCATTTAATTTATCATCTAGAAAAAATATTGACTAGCAAAAAAAAAGGATGAAATAAGAGATAAATTAACAGATTAGATATTGTAAAGAGGATAGTAAAATTTTCAAAAATTGTTGTAAGCCGTTCGGTATCTTCGTCCTGTAAATATCTCAACCTAGGTAATCCGTCTTGAATTAAGAATAATGGAACGTGAAAAATAGAAAATCGTTGACTTTATCTGAATTAATCTCAAATACAAATTTAAGCGAAACAGCTTGAGGTTATGTTGTAAGAACAGAATAAATGTTTTAGACTTTAATCCGATATTTTAGCAAATATAATGTAATACGTATAACATTTCACACAAAATTATTTCAGAATATTAATGTTATAATAAGACTCATAAGTATATAATAATATAAAAGTTATGAATATTTATTTAAAAGAATAAAAATACATAGAATGAAAAAATTCACGGATGAAATACTTTGATGATTAACAGAAATAAATGAAATATTTTCTTATGAATAAATTGACCATAAATTAACTTAAAATCTGAAGATTATGAATGGTATTTGTTAAAGAAATTGAAATTCTGTCAATAACTATTACAATCAAAATGGAATGCTTTGCAAACGTTAGAAGAATATCTTTTTGGATCTGAAAAATAAATAATATTTTTCAGGAAATGTACCTACTACCTACATAAAGATTGAAATTGAAGTAACTTCATAAAGAAATAATAAAAAGAAAATACATTTGCAAAAATTTATATTGTGTGATAATTATAATACAAGTTTTTCTTTTTCAATGGGTTATTTATGAAATTTTCATAAGACCAATATATTTAAAAATAAATCTTTGTATTTACGTTCAATGAACTAAAGAAGCTTTATTGGACTTAAATCGATTTCTTCGATATTTGGTTAATTTTCTCTCTCATATATTTTTTCATAAAATTAAACATTCTCTTCCCCTCCTAACTTGGAAATTTCAATTATATAAAAATGTTATTAAAGTATATTTTATTAGAAAATTTCAATTCTTACCCATTTTCAATTCCTAACGATAAATAATCATCAGTTTCTAATGCACTTTGGCGTCCCGACCATAAAACTATACCATTTTGTGAATGTGTTTTAAATCTTAAATTTAAATCTATTTTATAGCTAATTATTTGACTCATTGTTTCTGCATCATTGTAATGAAAATAGCTGTCTGTGCCAGTAAAACAAGCGCCATGATGTTGTTCATGCATTTCATATAATTTTGAATTTTTACCACGTTTAAGTAAATAATTATTAGTGTTACTGCTGTGATGACCATTTTTCATAATTCGTTTCATGTCACGAATTAATTGTTTCGTTTGATAATCTTGAACCGGAATAAATGTTGGCAGTACTCTATCATCATCACTACTGTCACGATAATGATATGAATTATATAAATTTTCATCTTTATTAATTTTCTTTGTGGTTGAAGCAGTGGCAGTTGTGACAATTATTTCGGCTCCGAATGCATCGCCATTATTATTATTATTATTACTATTATTGAAGGTTGTACCAGTTGTGGTAGTGGTTTTTTCATTATTATTTCTATTAGTTTCATCATTTAAATGTTGCTGTTGATGATGATGATAATGATTACTATTTTCATGAATTGATTGATAAACACCAGAATATTCTTGACGATGATGAACATTATGGTGTCCTAGATATTTATTATTAATTACTTTTCTAGTAGTTCCAGATGAAGGGACTTGATATTCATGATGATTCTGATATTGACGTTGATGATAGTTATTATTATTATTGTTATCATTATTATTATTATTATTATTATAAAAACTTTTATCCCTACTTAATTTCTTTTGATAATGACTGTTTTTATGGAATTTCCTTTTTTTATTATTATTATTATTATTATTATTATTATTATTTTTACTTTTATTTATGTTATGTAAAGTACTTTCCTTGTTTATTGATATGTATTGATCGATTTTAAATTGGTCAGTATTTTTATTGTCACCATCTAAATTGAAAATGACTTTTTTATATAAATTTGGTTCTTCATTAATTTTCTGTCCGTCTGTTATTAAATCCATATCATTATTTAAATTCAAATTGTCACCGTCAAAATTATTCTCTGTTCTTCTTAATAAAATTTTATTAGTTTTATCAACATCTTCTACAACGGATGATTTATGGTTGTTTTTAATGTTTTTGACATTAAAACTATCACCATATGATTCTAATGCTTGATGTTGTTGTTGATGATTAATATTATTATTATTTTTTGTTAATTTCTTTTCATATTTATCAATTTTATCAAAATTTTCATTCTTAATATCCAAAGCTGGATATGAATTAATCTGTATCCATGTTGTATTTTCTAAATTTATTTCACTGAGTTTTTCTTTAATTTCTTTATTTTTATTTCCTTTTTTATTGGAATTTTTATTAGTCATAAGATTTTCATTATTATTATCATTATTTTCATTATCATAATCGTAATAGTAAACATCTGAAACCAGCTGCTGTTGTTGCTGCTGTTGAAATTTATCCACTGATCCTGTTTTCGTTGTTTCTGCTGCTGGTTCTGTTGTTGTTGTTGTCGTTGTTGTTGTTCGTGTTAATGCCATTGGATGTGATTTTATAAATTTTGTTATAATTTTATTTTCTATTAGACTTTTAGAAGATGATACACTTGGTGGTGTTGTTGCTGTTATTGTTATTGGAATAATTGGTTTACTAATAATATCTTTAACTTCAGGAAAAACATCCATTTCATCTTCATCATTAAATATTTCAAAAGAATCCTTATCGTCGTCATTGTTATTGTCCTCATAAAAATTCTTTTGGTAATTTTTTATTATTGATAAATTTTCTGTTGACGACATCATTTGTGATGTTGTTGGTATTTGTGTTAATGGTATTTCTTCTGCTTTATTACATTGTGCATTAAATGGATTACAACGACATTCATAACTGTCCAATAATGGTAGACATTTAGCCAATGGTCCACAGGGTTTAGCAACACAAGCATGTGGACAATTATCAACATTTGTTCCACCCAATGCTTCAGATATAATTGATATTGCTCGCCCATTTATTTCAACCTACATATACATATATTAAAAGGATAATTATTTCTATATATTTTATTCTATAATATTTATATAACTTTATATAACATAAGTATATAAATAAATAATTATATAAAAAAAAATTATAATAATTTTTTTTTTGTTTTAATTTTAATTTCCCTTCTCTGTTATCGTTGCCTAATATAAAAATTGATTAATGAAATAAAATAAATATTATTAATTATATAAAAGTTACCAAAAAAAAAAGAAACATAATAAAAAAGAGGAATAAGGATAAACAATAAATTCTGAATTTAATTAAATAACTTTTCTTTTTTTTGCTCTTGTTTTGTATATTGAGTAATCATGGAAGATTTTTAAATTCATTTAATATTATTAAGCCACAAGAAAAAACATTAGTTACGCATTTTTAGAATAATTGAAAAAAAAAAATTAAACTAAATGGCTAATAAATTCATATTTATTTTGGCAATAAATTTTTTTTAAGGCGCCGAAAAAATAATAAATTTTTATTTTTGGTTTTCATTAAGTCCCAGAAGAATTTTGCGGATCTTCAAAATTTAGGTTTGGGCTTGAATTATCTATTTTTTCCCTCCAAAAATCTTAACGAAAACCACAGAAGAATACTGTCTATATTCTCAATTAATTACTTGAAAAAAAAACCAAAATTCTTTCTAATTAAATTTTAATTCAGAGTTATTGAAATAAATTTAATTAATATGCTTATTTAAAAGAAGAATAAGTAAATAAGATTTCAAAAATTTTCTAACTGATTTGTTTTTTTTTTTTCACGTTATTTTGAAATATAAAATTTAATTTTTTTCTTTTATTTTTTTTGTATACAAATATAATTATTATGAATGATAAAATGTTGTACATAGATATTATACAGTGTGTGGAGTTGTAATGGTTAATGTTAAGTACATATAATAGGCAGTCCTAAAGTTATATAAAAAAGAACACTCGTTGGTTACCCCTTGCTATGTAAGTTATTAAAATAAAATTTAATAGATTTTGTGATAAAAAGTTTGTATATAAAATTGTTTGTAATTATTTTATATTTCATAGGATTTAAAAATAAATATAGAAATATTATTGTTCCAAATGTTATTACCAAGTATTTTCCCTTGTTTATTTATTTATTTATTTATTATGTTTCTATCATTTGAAACAAAAACATTTTTTCATAAAAGAAAAATTTTCAGTGAGTGACTCTGACTGTGATAAAATATTATTATAAAATTGTTGTAACTTTTTTCCAATATTAAATAATATATCGCTGATTCGGTTCAATAGGGCCACAAATACAAAAAACTATAATATTGTGTTTACCACTCAAAAGATATAGTCATTAGTTATATATGTTACGGGGAATGTGCGAATTCCGGTGAATGTGAGTTTACTTTTGGTAAATGTAATGTAATATTAAAATTACGGGTTTTTAAACTCACATTCACCGGAATTCGCACATTCCCCGTAACATATAGGTACATTCGCTATAAGCTCGATATTTTTTCTTCGATCTTATTTTCTACATTTCTGTCAAATAACTCAATTTGCACTTGTGGCCCTATTGAATTGAATTTACGATATACAGTGCATGTATATTTTTATAAATAATAATTATAATTATAATATTAAAATTATAGGATATTGTTAATGATTAACTAATTTTGTAACCATAATAATTATACAAATAAATAATTAAATATAAAAGCCTTAAAATTAATGCATTAAAAATAATTATTGATTTTATAACATATGTACATACAATATATATACTATATATGTATAATAATAAGTATATGGTTACACAATGTTAACAATGAATTAATTACAAGAAAAGTATGCTATAAATTTTATGTTGTGAACGCTTGAAGTTAATTATGCTGAAATAATTTGTTTTATTTATTGGGATTTTTTTTTTTCTATATTCTTTATATTCTATATATTGAATGAATACAGAATATATTTGTCTAATTAATTTGACGTCATGAGAAATTATTTTTTAGCCTTAATTTTAGTTTTATTATAAGTATATATTGTCACAAATAAAATAAATATTGTTCATTTCACTTACGCCTTGTTTTATATAATAATAATAATAATAAATTAGTTTTGTAAACTTTTTGAAAATTGAATTAAATATTAGCAATCCTTTAAGAAGATTTGAGAACTAATTTTTGTTTTGTCGAAAGAAATTGGAATTAAAAATTTTAAACAGCTTTCTGGCTTAAAAAATTTCAATAATACTCATTTCATAAGTTTTTTAATAACATTAATTTTATTATATTTTTTACATAAAAATTATACTAAAACTTTTACATTATGGTGCTATTCCATTTGCAGTAGAATGGTAAATTCACGTCTGCTTTTCATATAAAAAAAGAATTAAAATTTTTTCTTCCTTTTTTTCGTTGACCTATCCGAAAAAAAAAACTAAAATAAAATCAATTGAATATAAAATATACAGAGAGAAGGGAAATTTAAAAGGAACAACATAAAATTTTCATTTTATTATATTTTTTCTTATATACACATTATATAATACTTTTAAGTTAAAATAATTTTCCGAATGCACTTACCTTTTGTATGCAACCAATAAATGAACCTCGTTCCTTAAGGCCAAGTGGTAAATGATGCACATTATGTATACCACCAAGGAATAAACTATGAGGTAAGGATAAATGCCAAAATCCATTAGATGAAATAGTCATTACTTCAGAATGTTGGTCTACCTATTATTATTAGAAAATTAATAAAAAAAAAAACAAAATGTTACAAAAAAGAAAAAAGAAAATAAAAATAAAATCAATTTATTTTATCTTATCAATTTAAAAAATCTAGGAAATTGTACGTAATAAATTTAGAGAATGAAAAATATTATAATATAGCCATGAAAGGTGTTATGTATTATGTCAGAGGGTTTAAGTGTATAGTATACTGTGTATAATGAATAATGTTAAAAAATAAATTTTATATTCATTTTATTATTCATTTAGTATATAATGGTTCAAAGAGCTAATGTACAAGATTATGTAAGAAGATAAAAGAAATAAAAAATTCTTGAAATACAATTCTTTACAAAAATTTAACTTTTAAGTGTCCATTCACATTTATTCTTCTTTAAGAACATAGAATATACTTATCGACTTATCAAACTAAGAATATTATATTATATACAATACTCAACTTCATGTATATGTTTATTATTTTGATTGTTAGAGCTTTATACTTTTATTATTATCATTTTTATTATTTTCAAAAATTATATTATAATACAATGATTTTAAATTGCACTCTTGTACACGAACTTTCTCTTTGGATTTATTTTAATAAAGTTAGTCTTGATACATTATAGCATTATCATGTTATTTTTTTTTTTCATATATACATGCATATAATATGTATCCAGCGTACATTTATAAATATGTACATTTTATGAATTTCTTAGTACACATGCATATAATATTAACAGACTGGTGGTATTATATATATGAAAAAACAAAAATAAAAAAAAAATAATCAAATTTATAATTCAGAAAAATATTATTTTTTAAGTAGAAGAAATTCTGAACTTTTATTTGTACATTATAAATACAGCCAATTTGAGTGTTATCTTTTTCAAAAAAAAAAACACAAAAAAGAAAGAAAATCAAATTAGAATCTTTAATAGTATCTAGATTTTTTTTTTTATTTGTCTTTGCATGAAATCCAAAGAAATTATTTTGAAAACTTTAGTAAATGTATATAGTTGAAAGCAACTCATAAAATGGATTCATATTAAGTTCAATAAATGTGGAAAATTATTATAGATTACATTAAGACGATTTTAAAAGAAAGTTTAATTAGTTTTGATTAGAATAAAATAACTTTAACTGATTTTTATAAATCTATTTAGAAGAACTATGCAACAATTAATATGTTTCAAAATATTTCTTCATTAAAAAACTTTGCAAATCTTTAAAATTTTCATTCAAATTTTTGTGATGAAAGTTGGTAGTGCGTATTTATTTATTTCATTTTTTTTTTTTAAAACTTAATACAAAAAAAATATAAAATTATTATTATTTTTTAAGTATGAGAATTTAATTTATGTTCTAGTTTTTTATTGCTGACATTTTGAAGATAAAATTCTTCTCGTATATCCTCAAGAACTTTTTTTTTTTTTATATATATAAATTCCAAAAATATTTTAATGTCTTTTAAAATGAAATAAGTTTTCCTCTTATATATACATAATATATAATTTTCATTTTCCTAAGAATCTAAATATATATGTATAAAGTGTTTTCTTTTAAATGAAAATAAAAGAAAACTTAAATCTGTATTATGGAAAAAAAAACAAAAAAAAAACAAAAACCAAAATACTTACTTTTAATACTGCAAGTCTTGCTGTTCTTGATATTTTTATTGTGTGCCATTGGTCCATTGTTAAAGGATCTTCGCTCCTAAATGGAAAAATAAAGAATATATACATGAGTTAAAAAGCCATGTAAGACGTTATTAAAGCAAAAAAAAAAAAAAAAAGATGAAGAAATAATAAAAAATGCATTTAAAAATTTACTATATTTTATGAGCACAATAGGATCCGATAAAATTTCGAGATTTTCAAATTAAAATATTTTTTTTCTGAAAGCGCTTGAAAAATTAGAAATTCTTGCTTTTGAACCATACTTAGATTTATTATATGCGGTTAAGAACTTATACTA
Organism: Hybos culiciformis; assembly: GCA_964007475.1. Classification (NCBI taxonomy): domain Eukaryota; kingdom Metazoa; phylum Arthropoda; class Insecta; order Diptera; family Hybotidae; genus Hybos; species Hybos culiciformis. The sequence goes on along the minus strand of OZ023274.1, from coordinate 66,209,802 downwards.
AAATGGGTTTCATTTCCAAATTCTCATTTATATAGAAAATAAATTTAATCAGTTTTAAATATAATCTACCTCAAAAAATATAAAATGATTTAAAGATTTTTTTCAAAATTTGAAAATATATGTATTTCTAAGGAAGGAGAATTTAAAAAAAGGAGACTTTATATAAACTTCGGATATTCTCTGTACATTTACATTTATATTTATAAACTAAACAAAATAAATTTTTAAAAGAAAAGTTTACACAACTAATCGATCTAATGTCTTTTTTCCTGTACTGAAGGATATTAAATATTTTCCTAAATTTTATCTACGTAGGTACTTCAATTTCTATTTTGAGAATTAAATCCAATTTTTTTTTTTTTTTATAAAATACTATTAAATTGTTTCAAAGTTTTTCAACTATTAGTTTTAAGTATGATTTAAGATTTTTATATATTATTAAAATTGGTTATCATTATAATAGATTTTAAAGACAGGTGATTAAATGAAAAAAAGTTTTTTAAGAAAATTTATATAGTAATCAATCTTCTTTAAAAGAGGAATTATAAAATATAGTTAAGATGAATTAAAAATTTCGAAACTAAAACGAAATAGTCTCATAATTTATATTGAATCAAAATCTTCAGTTACTTTATTGTATCTACGGTAAAAGAAAAATTCATGTCGTGGAAATAGCGACATAAATAAATAAATTTCATGTAATTCATACTTAATGCTAAATGTGTTTATTTTTCGCATCTTCAGTAGGAGGATAAAAAAAATAAAATAAATAAATTTATGCAAAAGCACAAAAATAATAATAATAAATAACAAAAAAAAGATAGATTTTTTTTTTTTTTTTGTAAATTTAAAAAATCAATAAACCCTGCAGAAAAATTTCGTTTGGAAAAATGATTCTTTATAATATAATTTTTAAATTCCCAAAGATATGTGTACGGAAATGTTACTGATATTAATTTAAATGCGCGAAATTTTCCATCAAAACATTTCAACAAAGATTCTAGTTCTATATGTATAACTGAAATATAACCCAAAGGCCAAACAAGAAATATTACAATTGCAATATATACATATACACATTGTATATATTATACTGACGAGAAAAATATAAATCTTAAGAAGAATAATGATAACAAGACAAGTTAAATAATATATAACATGTATGTACAAATAAATAGTATTTTATTTAAGAAATTATTATATTTATAGAATAAAAAATATGTTAGTATAGTATAGTTAAAAATTATTTGTATTCGCTAACATTTATATTATTATTAAGTATATGCTAAATAAATTAACACAATTCATTATTATCTTGCAGAACTAAATATAGAAATAAAACCCTTGTCCTTCTTAATTATAGGTATATATAGCAATGAAATATAGGCATCAACTTAAAATAGTAATGTTGGATTGAATGAAACAAGTAAAACACACAATATTATGATATAAATATTAAAGTTCTAATATACTATGTTGTCATAAAATATATAAATGAAATAATAATGTTTTTTAGTTTTTGCTCTTTACAATTTTGAATATTTCAAATACAAAACGAGATTTGAAAGTAAAATCTAGAAAGAATTATTGAAAATTTATATATAGACAAATACAGACAGGTTGATATTTGTTACAAAATTAATATATATATATATATTTTTTATATTAAACGCTAACATATAGAATTATTTAATTATATTCAATTGAAATATTGAAAATCATGAACATTTTGATAAGAATGGCATAACTATAAATGAGTAAAACAAAAATAATAATTTATGAATTACATATTTAAGAATGACGGACATAAGGTTAATTTAGTTTTCTTAATTAAATATAGAAAATTTTATCAAATATGTGATTTATAGTTAAATTGAGAAAATTTAAAAAAAAATTTATTTTAATTAAAAAATTTGAAGAAAAAAGAATTCGTTTCAAAAGGGGAAACTCATTTTAATTTCATCAATGTCTTCAAATTTCAAAGAAATCATAAAGTTCTTAGAAAAATCAATAATTTTATATTATATTATTTTTTAATTTTTCGTTAAATACTAATACGCCTAATTTTAAGATATTTTGAAAGTTGAAACAATATGATTAAATTATGAGCTCTTTATAATACTGATAAAGTTCAGCCAAAACTTTTCTTAAAGTATTTTTCAAGTATATTTTCTTAAAACAAAAAAAAAAAATAAAATAAGAAAATATATAAATAAAAGTTTTCATTGTACAAAATTTTTTGTTACAATTTCACTTGCAGAACACTTTTATTTAAAATACCAAAAAATATACCTATTTATATAAAAGTATTTTTTTTATTTGTGCAAAATTTTTGGCTTCTATCCAATTAAACTTTAGATTATTTTCAAAAGTAAATGAATCTGAAACTTTAAAAAGACAATTTTCTAAAAAAAAAAATTATAATCAAAATGAATAAGAAATTAAAGTTTATTTTTTATGTAGACATTTAGAAGTTTTGTTTTGCGCGGAAAATTTTTTCGAAGATAGAAATTAAACGGTGGAAATTTTTTTTTTTTTCTAGTTTTTCATTTTTTGATTTTATTCACAAATTTATTATATAAAATACTTTTGAATTTTAAAGTTATCTAGAATTTTTTTATTTTTTTAACTAGTATGACTTCAATTATGTGGACGTTGTTTAGTAGAGAATAGATATGACTAAGTGCAAAATTTTAGAAAAAGTTAACATAGATCAGACGGCATATAAAACCATCCCCGATAATATACCACAGTCACTGACAATACTACTAGATTATGGCCAAAATGTATATAGTTATTTAAAATTATATTTATGATTTTCATATGAAAATAATTTGCATAAAATTATTTTTGAATATAATATAAATATTCTGATACTATTTTTCAAATATTACTAAATCATACATTTCATAATTTTGTTATATATTATTTTGAATAATATTCATTATTTTCTATTAAAATTTTTACATATATTTAAAAATATTTTTCAAAAAGTGATAATTTAATTACCTCACTAATGCTGGTCCACTGCCCAAATCAAATGAAAATTCAACATAACCCAAATTTAATGATAATGCAATATAATCACCATATTCTTCGTGACCACTGTACAAAATGATTCCATCTGGTAATTGAGGTTTTATAATTAACTATAGAATAAAAAATATGCATTAACCATTTTATTTTTTTTTTTTTTAAATAAATATTAATACGCTTAAATTTTTAATAATTAAGTATAGGTAGGTATATTATATAGTTAAAATATGTATTTTAATTTACAGAATTTATAAAAATACATATTTGGGAAACGTTTTTATTTTATTACTCATTTTTATATCAAATTTATTAAATTTTCAAAGTCCGACTAATGATCTACGAACCTATATAAATTTATTAGTTTTGATTACAGAAACATACTTATATAATTAATTAATTTTAAGGATGCCAGAAAAATTAATTTTAAATAAATTTTCTAATTAAATAAAAATTTATTTCAATTTTTTTGTAGTTATTTGTAATCTAATTATAAAACAAAACTTAACTTTAAAAATAAAAACAATCAATTTTTATAATAAATTACCTGAAGCTCTAACCAAATTAAAGCAGTATCACCTAGTGGTGCATAACGAAGATATGAAGATCCATTAAATGATGGTACCTTATTTTTTTTTGTTTTTGTTTTTAATATAAATTTAGCAATTTTTTTTTTATGTATTTTTTTTAGAAAAAGAAAAAAAAATGTATATTAAAATAATGTCTTAATATTAGATATATTTATTTTTTTTTATGTCGACTACTGGATAAACAATTTATATGTACGTATAGCTTAAAAAGTTTGAAAACCAAAAAAAAATAAAAAATGAGGATTAAAATTTTTCATGAATGTTAGAGTTGTGAAAACCGCCGTCTTTGGAATAAAATTATAATAGCTATAGCTATAAGTCAACACAACACATATACATGTTATTATTATTTTTTTCTTTTGGATTTTTGGTTTTATGTGAATAATAAAATCTTAGTGATAAGCACTCAGAAAAATATATTTCGACAATAACGAAATAAAAAAAATCATAACATGTTTATTATGTATTATGTAAATTAGTGAATAAATATTGCCTGGTAGTTTTCTTTGTAGTTTTCAGTGTTTTAGAATATTTATTCGTCTAATTGATTTGGTTTTTTGTCTACCGAATACTGAGAATGTTTCAACTCTTATTTATATATCTTTTAATAGTAAAAAAGGAATAAAATTAAGATAATTTCAAGTTATAATCGTTTATTATTGTCAACATCCAACATAGTTATTTATATGAAATTTCTTTTTATATACTTTAAAAATATCAAATTCAAAAATTATCAAAATAAAAATATCAAAATATTTTATTTTTTCTGGGTGCAATAAGAAAAAAAAAAAGAAGAAATTTTAAGAGATGGTGAAAATAATGTTTTTTTTGTTGTTTTGCTTTGTCAAAAAAAAAAACAACAAAAAAATAAGAAAATTTATTCTATGTAAATTTTATGTAAATTTAGCTCTTTTTGCCTTTTTCTATATATATACATATATAGAGTTACTTGTGAAAGAATAAATAAAAGCTAAAATAATAATGAATTCCAAGTACCTGTAAGTCTAGTCGCATTTCGCATAAATCACCGCCAAATCCAAGTGGACAAAGACAGACAGCACCTTGTTCTTCTAAAGGCAAACACTTACCACCATGCTGACAAGGATATTTAACACATTTGTCTGTACTACAATCCTCTGTAATATTATATATAAAAAATAGAAAAATTAAAAACGGAATTGAATACAATGAAGGAAGGAAATCAAAATAGTAGTATCTCAAAATGGAATATTTTATGCATGAGATTTTCATTATTCACTTTTTTTTTTATTATTTGGTTAAATAGAAATTTTAAATTTACTCTTTTCAACTACTTAAAAAAATTATTCTGTGTTTTTTTTTTCGCTGATGTTATAAATTTCCAGGTTTTTTACATAATTAATCATCAAAATTGAAAAAAAATAAAATAAAAATTCAATCAATTTCAATAGTACTTATCTCTTAATAATAGTTTGATAAAGAAAAAAAAATTATTATAAATCCAAATTAATACTTAAAAATTTTAAGTAGCATCAAAATTCAATATGGAATATATTAATAGTTGTGACTTTGATAAAGTCGTTCTAATGGTAAGTTTTCTAAGTTCTCTTTAGAGCTTTGGAAATTTTTTTTTAATCTTGTGCCTATTGTATTTACATATAATTTTTTAAATGCTGGACACTACATTTTAATGAACTCGTTTATAAAAAATTTATTCAAAAACCTAATCAAAAGTTTGTGAAATTAGTTTCAATAAGTTAATGCTGAATGTTAGCATAACGACTTTACCATTGATTAATAATAGTATAAGACTAGTTTTATTCTTCATATATAAATTTTAATACATAAATATTAAATTTAATATTATTTATATGTTATAAATGTATTCGAAGTATGAATGATATTACTAAAATCTTCAATAAAAAATCTTTTTTTTTGAAAAAATTCTATTATATTATACTACTATTAATCAATGGTTTTACTGAATATTACTTTGAATTTTTTTTTTTTTAAGAAATATTTTTTTTTTAGATAAATCATAGTTTAATGCCAATGCCAATTACACCTAACTTAATTTATTTCTTTTTTTCCCAACATCTCTACTATCTAATTTATCTATTTAGAAAATTTTTGCATAACCATTATTTCTATGCTTTATTTTTTTTTTTTTCATTAAAGAAAAAATCAAAAAGGATTTTCATGAAAAGTGTAAATAAAATTAATTAACTATATAAACCGAAATTTCATGGAGTGAAAAATAAACCCAAAAAAAAAAAATAAAGAAAATTTATATGGACTTCTGTGTTTTGAATAATTTAACTATACTATACAGACGAAAAATTACAATTAAAAATTTATTTGTATATAAATATTTAGATTTTAAAATACACATTTTTTTGTAAGCATATATACATTGTGAATATACATATGTATGAATACAACTTATATGCAAACAATATATATGTAGATAAATCGAATGTAAAACACATAAGTAATTGTGGTAATTAATTTTTATTAGAATTTCATTTTACGTCGGACCATATATACACACTAAATCTTATACGCCTTATTCAAATCCTATTAAATTATTAATGAAAAATAAAATCAAATGTTTATTAAAGAAAATTTAGATTTTATTTTTTATTTTTTTGTTAAATATCCTTTTAAATCCCTATGCTGCAACTTTAAAATAAGTGTGGTTTATATATATGCCTGAAGTATATGAATAATAATAAAAAATAGAGTGTTGTGCAGCACGTTACTAACATGTTGTTCCCATTTAAAATGAAAAACCACAAATGCGATTGCATGTTACATGAAAACAAACCAAAATTTAACATATAATTATAATGTAACAAAAATTTTGATGCCATTGTGTTCACTATTTTATAATCTTTAACTAAATTTCAGGGTTTGAAGATGGTAGATAGTATAGAGACAACTCAAAGAATTGTTAGTATAGACATCAGAATAAAAATCATTGAATTTTAGAAAATAAGTGTTTTGTGAAAAAAAAAAACAATTTTAATTATGATATTAAAGTATAGAAGTTTTTTTTTTTAACATTGCATACAAAGAAATGTGTGACTGACAGAACATTAAAAAAATATTTAAGTTTTTTCAAAGTGTTTTATGATTTATTCAGAGAATAATTTATTTTCATTATTTCATACACATGGTTTTTACTTTTTATAATGATGTTCACTATCCAGCACTATTATGTCTATTATAAGTACATAGATATTTTTTAAGCGTACAATATAAAGTTTTAGACAGTGTCTCAATAACTTTATAATTTGAAAAGAGATTTAAACCTCTAAATTTTGCAAACGAAAAAGTTTTTCTCATTATTCTTCAAATTTATAGCTATAGGGAAAATTGAGAAAAGGAAAATATAGAAGTACCATGGGAAAAATAAAAATATAGATTTTGCAAAAAAATGCACATTTGAGAAAAATATAAAACGAGAATAGAAAATCTTGAAGACTGTAAGTCAATTTCATATTCAGGACTTGTAAAAACATTTTATTACAACAACTACACACAATTTTACCTAGAACCGTATAACGAAAATAATATAGGGTTGCCAGAAGTCCCGGTTTTCCGGGATTGTCCCGGTTTTCATTTCGTTTCGTGACGTCCCGAAAAAGGTTCTCGGGACGCTCAATTGTCCCGGTTTAACATTTTTGACCAAAAAAAAATTAATAAATTTATAAAAAATGTGCCAATTTGTTCAGGTTATGTTACACTTTGCTTTCATTTTTCTAATTCTCGATCCTACATTACATCAATCCAGCCTATAAAGATATTGCAGGGTAGTATTTGTTTATTTATACATTTTTGTTTTTGTTTATTTAGCTGCAAGACTTGGCTGAAATTTGGCTGGTACCAATTTTTGTTGGTTAGCATCTTTTATATATAAAATTTGGTTACTAATTTCATTTTATATATTATTAGATTTATTTTATACCTTCAAGTTCAACATGCCAAAGAGAAAGTGCCAATTTCTAGAAAAATGTACTACAGAATTTCCTTTTATTAAAAAAGGCAAAATTGATACGGAAGCGTATTGTAGAGATTGCAATTCAAGTTTTAGTATAAGTCATGGTTTATCCGACATTAAAAATCACATTCAAAGTCAGAAACACAAATCTGCAGTTGCTTCGGCAAGTAAATGAAATGAATATTTATATTTTTTGTTCCTAATTTGAGTTATTAATTTTAAGATATTATTTAATTACGTACTTGACCTTGTTACCATTATTACGGTCCTTTTTTTTATATTTATATTAAATAAAATATTTTTTTAATAAATTTTATTAATTTTGTAAAAAAATTCTTTTTGTCCCGATTTTTGGTGGGGAATATCTGGTAACTCTAAATAATATATAAATTAAAATGTTTCGGATATATATAAATTTCTTGTCAGAGGTTGTTATTTTGTTAACTCAAAGTCATAATAATAGACTAAATTTAAATAATTGTTGTTTTTTTTTTTTGTATGACAATTGATTAATATAAAGTAGCAACAACCTTTAAAATAAAATTATAAAAATAAAAAACTTTTTTTTTCTTCTTCTTCAATTTTAATATTTAGAAAATATTACACCTAATTTGACAATACAATGTGTACATGTTTCTTTTTTTTTATCTTTATGTATATACTTCAGTATAAATTGTGTGTAGTCTTATTTTTCATTCCTTTTTTGATGTTATTTTCTTTAATGGATATATATAACAGAACATCTAAAAAGTAAGAAAATATCTGTTTATGAAATTTTTTATTTTTTTTTTCTTATTTAAAATTTGTTAAAATTCATGGAAAAAAAAAATAAGTAAAATATATATTTTTAGAAATATTTTTTATTCATATGTACACATCAAATTTAATAAGCATAATTTCTTATGAAAAATCCTTTTAAAATGTCATAAACACGCAAATAAAATTAAAGAAGACTGAATATGTCATTATCCTTGAAATAAAAATTCATATTATGTAGGTATAAATTTTTGTGTTTTTTATTTATTATTTTTTCATATTATTTATTATGTTAATTGCGATTATGTTTTTATATAAAAAAAATATATATAATAATAAAATAGGTAATGAACTTTAATTGGAAATATATATTTATATATAAGATCAAAATTATGACTTTTAAAGACATGAATTTTGAATAAATTTTATGTGTTACGTAAATTGTCTATACTTCTTTTTTAAAACAATTTTGAAACATAAAATGGATCTTCCGAAAAGTATTATATCTTAGTTGAAAATAGCTTATATTTTATAAAATGATTACCATGATGTTATTGTTAACTTTATTTGTAACACTATTGTTTTCAATTCTTTTTTTAATTTAATTACTTATATATTAATTTAAAGGGTTTACTTCAAAGAATAATGATCTATATACGAATTCAATAAGAGCTAAAATGTTATTAACTAATAATTTAATCAATAAAACATCGCTGTACAATCTTATGTCTTTAAAAAAAATATATAGGTATTTGATATAATATTTTAGGTTGAAAAAATTGCAATTTATTTATTTTTCATACATTTATTTTACACCTGAATTAAACCCAATCAAGTATATCCGAATTATTTTGACTATTTATACTTTTATGTATACTTATTACTTTTATATACCCTAAGTTCACATATTTTATTATACATATATAATTTACTATATTATGTGCGTATACGTGTATTGTATTTTTATTTATCATATACATAATTATGTAACAAAAAATATATAACATATAGATTGAATAATTTGATGTTTATGTCTACAACATTATCTATAATATGTATGTATGTACAACAAAATATGTTTGTAGAAAAAAAATATAATATAAATTTATTTTATTATTCCAATAATTTATACAATGATATGACAGCTGTGGTAACAAATTTAATGTTTGCCTCAGCAATATTGAGAAAATTTAATTCAATCTAACTAATTGTGTATAATTGAAAAACAATATTGTTTATCTCTATAATACAAAATACACACAATTTAATGAGTAGTTATAAATTTATCAAAGTCAGATTATTAAAACTAAAGGGATGTTAATTAATAATAATTAGTTGCTATTATTTGAAAAAAATTTTTGAATGTGCATTTTCTATTTACAAAATCACAATGTTATTCATATAAAAATTATACTTTATTAAAACGAAATGTTTAAAGTGTATTGTTCATAAATATCAGAAAAAGTTTAATCTAAAATTGTTCTAATTTTAATAATATCCATCTCTTAAGGCAATTTTACATTGAAATGTAAAATTTATAGAGATTTTAAATAATGGTATCGAGGTTACAATAATTTACACCAAACAATAAAATATTTATTAAATTTTAAAGTGTTTTTCGTTAAATTTTTATTAATAAAATATCTATTACATCAACTAAAAATATGAGAAATAACGCAGATATTATATACAACAGCCTGCCTACATATATAAGTTAATATGGATGACAAAAGTCTTTAAAAAAATAAAAATTATTTATATTATACTTACGGATATCAAAGCCTTTTGTAACATCACCTAAAGGATGTTCTAAAAATTGATATTCATGTTCGTTTGCAATAAATCTTCGAATACAACCAATCATTCCAGTTTGAATAGGTAAACGTTTACTCATTCCTGTAATATTGCCTGTACCACCTAAGAAAACAGGTTCACGGAAGGTGATGCGAGAAAATAAACCCTGAAAAAAAAAATTATTTTTTTTTTAATATATTTTTTCACGAAAATATAATTATAATGTTATATTAACCAAAATATGGTTTGGAATTTTATAATATCCTTAAAATTAATAAAGTATATAATTTTTTGAACTTATAATGACATTAAGATCAAAAATTTTATAAATCTTCATCAAATTTAAGATAAATTTTACATTAATGAGTCTTTGTTATATAGGACTGAAGTTTATGTTCAGGGTTAAAAAAAAAAAACAAAAAAATAAAATAAAAATATAATTTATCATTGCTGTCACTAAAATTTTGTCCTTAATCTTCCTACAAAACACCTTTTTTTTCGTATCTTTAACTTAATTAAATCACATAGAAGAAAATTATTTATTCTCATCAAATCTTTCTATAACAAAAAAGTTAATAAATTTTTGTTTTGGGATGATTCTAATCGAAATTTTTTTTCAACACTTTTTGATTTTGTTTACAACAAAAATTATTTTGCCCAGTCATTATTTGGGTTGAATTATTATTTTTATGTTCGGGAAGTAGATTCTGTTTTTGAATGAATTAAAGTTCCATAATAAAAACAGAAATTTTTCTGCTCATATTTAAAAAAAAAAAAATTGTTTTGATGACAAGCTTGTAATATTGTAATAAAGATGACGGAAGTTGAAGTTGAAGTATATATGTTAATAAAGGTATTATATTAAACTCATGTGACCTACAAAACTATATAAAAATGCTTTCATTTATCACAATATCAAATTTAATTTCATTTATACACAATATGATTAATGTACCTTTGAACGCCCTTGAACACGTTCAGCGTGATTTAGCACCAGCCATGCATCCCAACGATGACGATATATTGTCACTGAATTCCATTGATTCAACAAAACTGTTTCCTTTGAACGTACACTACCAACACCAGATCCACAATCAAACCTGCATGTAAAAAGTAAAAAAAAATTATAAATTCTTCTTCTTCTCTGTTGTTTGATTTTAATAGGATCAATTAGTGCCAGAAATATATTCTTCTTGTAAAAAGAAAAAAATCCATCTGAAAAATAAAAACTTTTGACAAATTTTTCTTCACTAATTTTCTTTCTGTGTCAGCCTAACATATGTGGTTGATAGAAGTATATGTAGTTATTTTTTTTAAGCAGTATAGTATAAGTAAAACTGTCATAGGTTAATTACACTATATGTCATTTAAAATTTATCATCTCACAATATTATATACATAAATGCTAAAAACAATGGAAATCATATTAAGTCAAAATAAAAATAAAGTATAAAAAAATATAAAAATTTTTTTTTTCTCTGTTAATTCTAAAAATTGTCAAGTTAAAAATTACGAAAGATTAAACTTTTTTAAACATAAATATTTTTCATAAAGTTTATTATTAGCGCGAAATAAAAAATCTATTTACAACATTTTAAATTTGACATTTTTGTCTTTGAAATAATATGGCTATGCCATGTTTCATATATTCAACAAAATATGGGAAAATTCCTATAAACCCATAATAGATTAAAGCCAAAGATTAAAAATCCAACATAAAAATATTTTGCCAGCCTTTTATTCTGGATACCAGGTTACAGAATCTAATCTAACAAGACTTAAATATATATATATATATATATATAGGTATCTACGTTAAGTCAAAAGAAATAAAAAATTTTTACAAAATATAAAAAAAAAAATTTTAAGAAAAATATTATGATCTTTTAAAAAAATAAAATAAATACCTTTTACGTGGAACTATTTGGATTTATTTTATGAAAATACTTTCAAGTAACAAATAATGTCCTCAAAGAAAAAAAAAATTATCTAAAGGAATAATAAAAAAAAAAATACAACTAAAAAGTTACAATAAAGTTAATGTTCATAAAAGAAGAATTCCAGGTTTTTTGCTTTTATATATATTTATAAAAATTAGTACCCCAAAATAAAAAAAGAAAAGAAAAATATGAGGTATGTAATGGAATTCTGGAAAAACCCTTTTTCCACAACAAAAAATTTTCTTTCTTGAGGACTTAAAAAGAAAGCAAAAAAACAAAAAAATCATTTGATTCTCTACTATATGTATATACTGAAAACATAACTTTCAAATTATTCTCTTAATAGAAGTAATTTGTATTATATACGCCTTATTCCTCCTTATACTGAAAATGATTCTGCTAAAAAATATAATATATCCTATATATTATATACCTACTACTTATGTATCTACGAATATGTATAAAAAAAAAATATACACAAAAAAAATAAACAGAAAAAGAATAAGAAAATTATAAAGAAATCTGAGTAAACCCAAAATATTACAATAATACAATAATCCCCTCAAGATAAAAAGATCATATTGTTTTTCATCATAGAAAATAGTCTGAGTATAATTTTTTGATTTCCCTTTTAATCTGAAAAAAAAAAAAAAAAAACAGGAATCATCTACATAGAACATTTATTGTATATGTATAAGACGATAATATATTTTTTGATTTTGGTTAAAATTATATTATATAGTTATAACAAAATATATATATATATATATAGGGCAAAAAAGTCAATAATTATATTAATGTTTAGTGAAAGTCATCAACTTAATTAAAATTTTCTTTATTTATTTATTAAGTAAAAATTTTGAAGTAAATTATCACAATAAAATTTCGTGATTATATTTAAATTAATTTTACTCTATACTTATTATATATTTAAGACTATAGATATGCTAAAATGTTCTACCGGTCTTTAATTAAATTTCATTTAAAAATTAAATTTTTGGGAACAATATTTCAAGTTTCATTTCGATTAACCAGATTTTAAACCAAAAAATACTAAAATTTTGAAATATTTGGTTGAAACCTATATCCAAACCCAATGGTTTAACATAAATTCTGGATAAATAAATTTTAAATTTTGAATTTTCGAAAGCATAATTAAAATATTGTAATTTAAAGTGCTGTGGTAATTCAAAGCGCAGTGCTAATCATCAATTAAATCAACATGTTAAAAAAATTTCTTCAATTTAGTAGAACATTCTCGCAGCAGTAAACAATTCCCAAAAAATACTATTAGCCCAACAAAGCTATACTAATTTAACCTTTCAAAAGACATGTACGTATATATAGAAAGCATGAAGCATAAGTTGTAACAACTACTTAAACTTAGGGGAGGGAACATTTTTAATTTTATACTACATATATTTAAATAAATAATTATTATATTTTTAGACTTTTTGTAGCATTAAAGAGATGAAAGCAAAAGCTTATACCTTATACATAATTTTTTAATTATAAATTTCTTATACAATTGTTTTGTATGGTGTATATTTAATTTATATATATGTACAAAAAACCAGAAGATAATTTTGAACATTAAGTGGAACTATGAATTGAAATTACATTTGTAAATAATAAAACAAAAGAAAAGTAATTTCGATGTAAACACATAATTAAAAGTATATTAGCTGTTTAAAAATAAAATTTTCATATTCTCTATATTTTATACTATTTTGTATTTATATCAATAGGATTATTAAAACGTAAAATTTTACATATTAACGATACGCTTACGATGAGAATTTTATTTTCTACATTCTGACAACACTTTGATTTAAGCACAATCTACTCTACGCGATGTATAGTTCAGAACTTAGTTGGCGATTAGTTATTTTTTTTCGATTTAAGTATTTGTGATTTTTCAGGATTTTACTGAATATTTATATATTCAGTATTTCTTCTCAAACACTTTTAACATTTCATCCTACTTTTATTGATATTTCGATTATAATTTATGATTTATTATTATTATTTTCATATTGATTAAATATTTATTATAATAATGTCCAAATGAACTAAAATAATACATTAGGGATTTCAACTATTTACATTTTGTGCTCATGATTATTTCAATTTACCCTGAAATTTATGTATACATTTAAGATTTATAATATATTTATATAAGTTATGTACACATAGAAAATAAAATTATATTGGGAATTATATCAAAATCAATGAGAAATCATTAAAATATATATTTTCATTGTGTGTATAATGGGTGTACTGTACAAATATAACAAATATAAAATTGATTTTTACTATCAGAAATAATAAAAGATTCTTTAAGAAAAATCAATCTTATAATATGAATTCCAATTATTTAGGTATATGTATATTATTGTTCAATAAGTATAATAAAAATTTTCGTTCTCTCCGATTTAATGGAATATTTGATTAATTGTTAAATAATGAAATAAGGATTTTTATTTTTCTTTCTTTCTTCCTATTTTGTCCATAATATCAATAAAAAAAAAATTAAAAAAAATCTATATATTTGATATTTATTAAATTATTCATAAAATAAAAAAAAATTCCTGAATTTATTAAACTAACAAGTGTTCTGTAACAGTTATTGGAAATTAAAAATCAATTACATATAGATTTGGAATTTTTATAATAATTTTTTAAAAATATTTGTTTAAACTATGAATGCTTAATAATTTATTAATACAATTTTTCCATTTTAATTGTAGAATACGAACGAGATCGCTATCTAAAGTTAAGAAAAGCTCTCTAGTGGTCGAAAACAAGTCAAACAAAATTAACTTAATAGAGGCACTTTGTTTCTTGAAATTTATTATTCAGAACTATAATAGTTGTTATGTGATTATTGTCCACGATTTCTGTCCACCATAAAAGTACTACGTTGTTGAAGTTTAACCTAAAATCTGTGGTTAATATTAAAAATATAGTTTACAATTGTGTAAGTCTCATTCAGACGGCTTATAATCCTTAACAAATTTATTTTATTTAATATCGATTTACCACAACAGAAAATTTATTAATTTTTTTCCCTTTATAAATAGTTTTTTTTTTACATAAAAAAAAATAAATTATTACATATAAATTGTATTATGTATACTTATTATATATTATATAATTTAACACCAGGAAAACGGAAAATTCTTTTTGACCTTTATTTATGGACATTTTTGTAAGGATTTTTTATTGTTGATCCTTATTCTCAAGGGCAATAAATTAAAAAAAAAAAAAAAATTTCCTGCCATCTAAACGTATACCATATAATATATCCATAACATTGAAAAATTTAGGAAATTTCAATGAATTCTAAAATTTTCCTTTTATTTTTATTTTTTTTATTCCTCCTTCCTTGTGTAAAATTTTTCTTACATTCGAAAGAAAATAAAGAAAATGATGTTAAAAAAAATACAAAAAAAAAAATTAATCGAAAACTTACCAAATCATCTAACCGAAAATATTTTGATTCTTTTTTTTGTTTTTTTTATAATGTATATAAATTTTCAACTTTTTTTATTTATTTTGATTTGATTTGAACATACCATATATTTTCGTTAAAAATTTTACGAATGATTTTTATTTCAATATTTACGATGTGAAATTGGGAAGTAAAAGTACTAGGTCCACGTCACGTCGATTCGGTTACATTAAATATGAACAGAAAATAAAAATGTTGAAATGTTTCCAACATAACCTTTAATCAGCAAAAATACCATAATATTCTAAATGTAAACAAACACAGTTTATTCATGTAAATAACGCGGACCTATCAAAATATGAAGTTAGTTATACTTAAGTTAACTTCTCTATACTTTAGATATTATAATACTACATGTATTATAGTATATGTTTCGTTCATATGTGTCTCAAATAAAATCAACTGGGAGGAGAATTTCCATGTCTCCCAAGACATACATTTAAATTAAATAACATAGGCCGTGTTATTATAAGATTGACTGTATAGGTTATATTTATGTATTGTATACAATGTACACGACGTATAAATTAACAATAATACAAAAAATAAAGAAACAATATTTATTTATTTTTGATAATAATTTATTTTTATTTTCTATTTTCATACCAAAATTCAATAAATCCCTGATGTATAAGCAATGCCATAAAATCTCCTGTTAAATCATCTCGTTCACCAGTTAATAAGATGATTCCATCAAATGATTCGGGACGAAATTCTATTCTCAACTGTTAAAGAAAAAAAAATAAAAAAAAAATCATGAATATAATAAAATCATGAAAATAAAAATAACAAATTTCCTTTTTCATAATATGAAATGGGCAAAAAAAAAAATTCTTATTTTTTTATTTTATTTCATTTTTTAAATAGATCTGATAAATGTTTCAAAATAAACTCGAAAGAAATTGTTTTGTATATATTTTTTTCTTTGCAACAATAATGAAGTCCTTTTGAAAGCGAAGGAAGAGAAAAAATCTTTGATTATTTAACTTTTATAACTTATAAAAATGTTGAAAAAATAAACGATTTTCATTTAATTAAAATTAATCATAAATTAAAGTTGTTAAATCTTAAAAAATAAAATTATGAGATAAAGTTGAATATTAAATATTTCTGTAAATTATTGTAAAATTCTTAACAAAGCCAAATCAATATTTTATTATTTATGTTTAAAAGCCTATTAAAGTTTTAAAATTCCAGAAACTTTATAAAAATCATAGTTACAAGATTTCAAAAGTAGGCTGCAACTTAATTCTTACATAAAAAGGTTTCCTTGTTTTTTTCAAAGAAACTTGAACTATCCGAAGTTATTTGGCTTCACTTTGCGGTTTTTAAATTATAAGAATTTTGACAATACTAGCAGTAATTTTAGCAATCAGAAATACTTCACAAACTTACGATATATTTCACAAGATTACGATATTATAGTTTATAGAATATTGAAAATAAATGTATTTCTGTTGTAAACAAGATTTCAACAAAAATCTGAAATCCATTTTCCATTCAAAATAAAGAAAAAAAAAACAAAAAAGTTTTCTCTTTTATCATCATCATTTAATCATTTACCACGGTGACTGTTCTGTAGCGAATTTTTGTTGAACACCGAAAAAAAAATGGAAGGAAATTGCTGTTGTGTACTCGCCTTGTTCGCAAGAATTTTTTTTTTTTTTGTAATTTTCCATTCTTTCATAGCGAACCATTAAGAACCTCCAAGGCATCTTATTAAATTCTTTTCATTTTTAATATCTGCTTCTATACTGCTGCTATTCTTTTTATTTTTTTTTCATATATATTATGTTGGTACAATAATTTTGTATTTTTTTTTTTTCTTTCATTTTTATTATTATTATTTTACTTGTGGTTAAAAATGTAGGTAAATTTATTATTTTTATTATTATTATTATCATTATTATTAAAGTATAAATTTTATTTTATTTTTTTTCTTTCTTTTGAAAATAAAAATGAATATAATTTTTAAGAGGAAATTTAATATTTACGATATTATGATGTTAAAAAAAATATATTGTATAAAATAAGGAAAAAAAAAGAGGAAAATAATTATGTAATTTTTTCTGGTTCAGATTTTTATAAACAAATTGAAATTACAGATGTTCTTCAAACTGATCTTGTGTATCATAATTTATAATAAAAATAATAATAACAAGAATTTTGCCAATTTGGTACGTAAATATATTTTTTTTGCTTCTACAAATTGCCTCTTCAATTGAAAAGCAAATTAACATGTAAAAAATATCATAATTTTATGAAAAAAAAAAAAAAAACATAAGCCTTAATATTGTCAAGCCTTCATTAAATAAATAATTTATATTATATGCATAATTGGAAGTTAAATTTACTTATCTTAACATAAAAATCCAGATATGCAATTTATTCTCATGATTTAAACTATTTTCTTAGGTTTATTTATCTTGAGTTATTATCTATTGATTTTTATCCTAGTTATGAACACAGGTATGTAGCACTTACTTGAACATGCTTATAAGCTCCACGAAGCGCTGGAAAAGCTAACCACGATTTTTCAGTGAATCTTGGTATGTTTATTTTAAGTTCTGTAAATTAAAAATAAAATTATAGAAAATTCTATTAGTAATATTATAAATAAAATTATAGAAAAAAAAAATTTTATGATTGTGTTAAAACAATATTTTTTGAATTTTTATCATTTATTTTATATTTTATGATTTTAAAAATTAAATCAAATGTACCATATCAAATTCAACAACTGATGAAGGATCTCTGGGATCACTGAAGTTGTAAAATAGTAATAAAATAATTGTAAAAGCCATTACAGATTACACTAAATACATTGTTTTACTTTTATTGGTAATTTTCTAGGAAAATATGTTATTAATTATTTTCATATATAATTTAAGTGCCCAGGTACATTATATACTTCCTCCTAAAGGTTCACAAACCTACGCTTTTGTCTAATTTTGCGTTATCAGAAAAATGTGTTCAATATTTCAACTTTTAACATAATTTTGTTCAAAATAAAAAAAAAGGTTTCGACTTCCACTAATGTGAGGAAGTATGGGAATATATAAATTATACTATTGAAGCCGAACATCTCAGTTGTTTTAAACAACACAAACACTTAATTCAAGTTAAAAAATTGAAAAATACACACAAATTCCAGTCCGAGATGGGTATCGAACACCGAACACGCCGTAGGATAATGGCAATACTATTACACCATGACAATATGAAACGGCATGTTCAACACCTCAGTATTTTTATTATTACTATTCATCATCCTGACAAGAATGTTGAATTGAAAAGTAATTATCCGTGAAAAATTTTGCGGAATGTTTTTTTTTTTTGGATTTGTATATGTGTATATGATTTTGAAAAATATTTTATTATAAATTTTTTGGTAAAATTCAGTAAAGAGAAAAAAAAAAGTATACATGTATGTTGAAGAACGTACATAACAAAATTTTAACATTTCAATTAAATAATTTTTTTTTTTTGATTTCGAGAATTATTCAGGCATGCATAAAAATATATTTAAAACGAAATTAGTGTATGTGTATACTATAGTTAACTATATAGTTAAAATTGAATTAATTTTTGAAATAAATTCCTAGTTATTTTTTTTAATAACATTGTGATTATTTTTTATATTTATATATGTGTAGATCTGCAATTTACATACATAAATGTTACTATAAATCCAATTTGCTAGTTTGTTATTACCATATCGTTATAAAACATTATTAAAAGTTCTTCCTAAAACACGAGAAAATTGAGCTTATCGCAGGAATTACAGGGCTTCCGTGAAAAGTCTTCACAATCAATCCTTTCCTATGTCGACGTACATCGGCTGTAAATATTGCTGTTATACCAAGACAATTGCTATTGGAATTTTATTCTTATTTGAAATGTTCAATTACAAATTTTTTCATTTTACATATTAAAAAATGGCGCTAATGAGAAAAATTTAAAAAAATTATAATTTTTATATACCAGATTGAATTACAGAATGAAAGAAAAAATTTTTTATAAATTATGATTAAAACCTTAAAATTACTAAGTGGGGTATTTTTTTTAAATACGCACGTTTTATTTTAAATATAACTAAATCATTTACCTTGTATAGTACACAAATTATATGTATGTATATAAAAATAAAAAGTCAATGATTCCAATGAAAACTCTAAGGAAAGCTTTTTTTTTTATTTTTATTTTTAAGACCTTTGTTAAAGGAAATAAGGTTATTTTTAATTAACTTACATTAAGTGTACTGTGTAATGAAATTTTCATCGGATCTTTTATAAGTCTCCAAGGCATTTTTTTTTATGTCAAAGGTATATAAGAAAATTTAAGGAAAAAAAAATTAGATTTTTAACTAATTTGTTTTTTGTCGCCTTTTTTTTTTGTAATTTAGTTGATTAGATAGACAATTCCAAAGGATGAACCACAATATAATAATATTTCATCATTAACAAAAAAGAAAATAACCTTTGGCGTTTTTCATACTGAATGCCACGCCACAATATAAATATATTTTCTGTAAAGCTATTTTTTTTTATTCTTATCTAATTCAAGATTATAACGAAGGAATTATAACATTAATACTGAAATGTAAAAATCTGGTCTCAAATTTTTCAGATAAGATTCGAGTAAAGTTTTATTATAGAAGTCAGAGAAAAAAATTGTAGATCTGTTCTACAAAAAAGCATATTAAATAGTTCAAGAAGCCATCAGCAACCTTTAACAATTGAGCTAAAAATATCTTAAGTATATTTGAAATAAACTCATATTTGTTAAGTTATGTATGTAATTATAATGAAAACATGTATTTTTGGTGTACATTTTATGTTTATGCCTATGGTACAAAATATGGAAATCTTAAGAAGACATAGTTTGACCTGCCTTGAATACATAAAATTTATAAAAATTCTACTTTTGAATATTAAATGAAATTTTAATGTACTCTACATTAACTATATGGGTTTTATAATTTTTATGTTGTACAAAAAACTTTTCAGTATATTTCTATATACTAACTATAAATAGTATATGTTTTAATAGTGTGTTTAAAATTCTAAACCGAAATTTATTTGGGCAAAATCACTATTTAAATTGTAATTTTAAGTAATATTTAAAAAAAAATCAATAAATTGTAAAAATAGAAATTTTTCAAGAACAAAATATCCTTAATAACTTAACAAGCTCTAGTGAAGTATGGATTTTGGTGTATTATAATTGTTTTGCCAATACTTCAATTTGCCTCGTTAATGAAATTAAATTATTGAAATTTTCCTAGAAATTTTTTTTTCAATTTTATATTTTGAACTTCATAATGGTAAATTTTGTAGTTTTGAATAAATTGATACGTAATTTATAGTAAAATAAATACAATAATACAAAATTTGGTTTCATGGTAAAATTATTTTTCCTTGAAACCACCGCCGTACCAGCTGTGACTGATATTTAAAACACAATTAATATTTTTTTGGTGCCTTTTTTTTTCTCTAAAAATTATAGTTTATTATTAACGGATGTACCTACGTATGATATTTTGATGTATATATTGCACATGTATGTATATTTATTTTTTGATGAATAATGTTTCATTTATATTTACATAAAATTTTGTTGCGTGTTTATGCTAAATTTTTTTGTTTTTTTTTTTTATAAATTATTTTGGAACTATCAAGGACGGAAATGTCACGTGCTTCAAAGTTTTTGTATATACATTTACCTAAGCATATCTCTTTTTTAAGAAAACAACATGTACATGTACATACCGAAAAAATATTATATAATTTTGTTATTTTTTTATTTTCTTTTTATTTGAAAAAATAAACAAAAAAAAAAATGTAAAACTAAAAAACATTGAATGATGTTTATTTATATTTTAGAGAAGGATGTTTTATAATAATTATAAAGTTTTCAAAAATCCTATATGTCATATTCCAAAGAACAACTAAAAACTATTCAAAAAATAAATGTTGCCTAAAGAGATATGTTGTACGAGATCTCATATATAATAAGTTTATCATTAATAGTTGTTGTTATTATAAGAAAAAAAAATTAATTTATACATTTTTTAATTTTACTTGTTTGAGATTTTTTTGTTTAAGTTTCGTAAATATAAAACCTAATCTTTGTACTTGTACTATGAACATAAATTCATAAACATTATTAACGGATTTGTACAAATGTTTTCAGAAAAAACATAAACTTTCAATGCCATAAAAATTAAAACATTCAAAGACAAGATAGTGAGAGCTACGAATGAAAATTATTAGGCATACCAATTATTCCATAGATTTAAAATATTTTACTTATTATTGTGAATTCTGACTGAGTATAAAGTTGTTTTAAATATAATGAACTTTTTATAAGGAACTGAACCAAAATTAAGCACTCTCTGTTCACCACAATGAGACGTATTTAATTTCAATTGACTCCAAACTGAATAAAACATAAAATAACAAAATAAAAATAATTGAAATGAATCCGAAATCGAGGACGGAATATAACTGATTCTTAATATATACCGCATAAATATTTTTTTCGTCATTAAAATCTATATTATTTGGTTTTTATATTTATATACGAGATTAACTAGAAATAAATATTTTCAAAGAAAAATATATTGATTCTTATATTTGTTATTTATAAATAATATAAGATATTTTTCACTATAGTTTTTTTTTTCAATAATATTATTTAAATATTTATAAATTTTATCGATACTTTTTGAACAAAGTTTTGGGACAAAATAGGATTTTTTTCAAAAAAAAAGATAGGTATTAAAAGTTTTTCGGATGGACAAAAACTTTTCCTTTTTGATGAAAAAAAAAAAGGATTTATTTCAGGTATACATACAGCAGTAGATTAAATTTTAAAAGAAAAACTTTTCAAAAATTATATTATATTGCTTGAAAATATAAATATTTTTTTTTTGAATAATTTTGAATGTCAAAAATATTTTCCTTTAATAATAGTATAATGATTCACACAAAATTCTTGAATCTTCAAATAAATACTAAAGAGATTTTCTTAATGTTAATCCTTTTATTTTGTATCTTATATTATATTTTTGACAGAAAATGTGTAGAATTGATTTAAAATATTTAAAGTTATTTGAAGAGATGTACTATATATAGTTTATGACTTTATTACTCATTTAAGAAGACATAAAATTTACTAAAGATGATAGTTTAAAGAAACGAAAAGCTTTAAGCTATAATCTAGCTTTGAATATAATCCTGAAATACAAATATACCATCAAAAAATATATTTATTCAAACTAAGCCCATTGCCTTCTTGTCTACCTTTATATTTCCATCCATTCGCCCTATTATACAGAATACATTAAAACTTTCGCGAAATTACCTATAAATTTAGAAAATGGATAAGGGAATTGCCATGCCAGTATTTTTTTTTTGAAGAATCCTTATAATAATGATAAAAAAAAATTTCCAAAAACTTTTTCACTTTTTTTTTTTTCCTAAACCTTAGTATCCCAAAGAGACTTTGATTTTTTCTTTTTTCTCAATGTAATATAATATCCCCCAAAAAAGAAAAAAAAAAAATTAATTTATATATATATAAAAAAAAATTATAAATAATTTATTCCAGTTTTTATGATAATCATTAATTATATTTTTACATTTTTATCTATTTACATAACTTTATAGTATACTTTTAAATTAATGATTCCCTTCATTAATTGAAAAAAAATTTGAATTATATATAAAATTTTTTTTTTCATCATCGTATTTTCCATAAAACTTGTCCTCTATGTTATCGTTTTCTTTTTTTTTATTTTTATTTTTTTTGCACACAAATCATAAAATCTTTTAATGAGTGAAACCAATTTACATTCGCTATTTTTTATTTTTTTAATTATCATGCCATTTACATAATAATGTAATAAAAAATAAATAAAATTAACTTACCTTCGTTACAATCATTTCCTTTTTTACCAAATGGACATCGGCATCTCATAATTTTTCTATCTTCTTCAAAATCACAATAACCATCCAAACCACAATTCAGAAGACACGGTTGTCTGGAAAAATTAACAAAAATAATAATAATAATAATAATAATGTCATAAACAACAACAAATAATAAACAATAAAATTGAGTGAAAATAAAAATAAATAAAAATATTTATGTAGGTATATGTTATAAGTATATATATATATAAAGGAAAATTTATATGAATGAAAATATCATAAATAATCATAAAAAATAATAAGAGTAATTTTATTTTATGAAAAATGATAATAAAAATATTTAATAACTGTTATAAAAATAACACAATAAAAGCATATATCATAAAAATTTATGCTTTTTTATGCTGGATATTTATATGTATATATATATGTATAATATATACATTTATTTTTTTTTTCACATAATGTAGTTAGAAGAACTTTCTAAAATTGTATGAACTTCGTCGTCGTTTCATACATGTGCATATAAGAGAGCACTTAATTTTCAACATCGTTAAATTGAATAATTTCATTAATTATTAAATTTGATGAAAATTTCTTTTGAACAGATTTTCATTTTACATTGATTTTCTACTTCTTTTTTTTTTATATTACTATATTATTATTATTATTATTATTATTTTGAAGTGAAAAGAAATTATTTTTTATATTACTTACATTTTATGGGTGCTTGATTTAAGAGAGTATGGAATAAATTTTTTAGAATTTAATTAAAAAGGATTAAAATTCATCATCATTTATTCTTTTTGTTTCTACTTTCTTATTATGTACATATATACATATTAAAAGAAAAGAAAAATATTTTAGAAAATTTTCTTTAATCAAGCTTAATTAAAAAAAATAATAATAATAATACAGAAAAATAAATGAAAGAACAAAACAAATCATTTTTTTTGTTTTTGTACCAAATAATTGGCATTGAAATAGAATAACGATTAGAATTAATGTAAAATATACATTAGCTTTCATAAGATTATGATCATAGGTAATAAATACCCAAAACGAATAACACTGCGATATATGGAATATCTGTATTTTCTTTAGCATTTAATAATATAGTATCAAAGGGTAAGTCAATATTAAATGACATCGTTAATTGTTTAAAAAGGCACAATTATAATATCTGAAAGAAATCTTAAAGTATGATAAGCGATTCAGCTGTTCACATACTACTAAGTTCTTCTGTGGAATCTAAATGATCCAGTATTTTATATAACATGATATTTATTTGTCTATAAACAAAGTTATTATATTTATATAGGTTTATGTAGAGAATAATATTATTAACATAAGAAAAAAACATTTTCTTATTGTTTACTTTGACTAATGAAATGAAAAATTCTTTTTTATTGATCCTTTAACGTTATTAAGTTATAATTTCATTAGTGCTCATTCTTTTAAATTATTTTACAGTCTGAACAATAAACAATATATATTATAGAAGATTATATATAAATGTAATGTACATGTACTTACAATTAAGAGACATATTTATATCAAAAAATTTTATATATGTAGGTACTATATACTTAAGTGTGTTTTTGTAAAATAAAATAATTGCTCAACCTAAATTTTTGTTTCCACAATATCGTTGCACATATACATAAAAAATCGTATTATTAAATACGTTTAATTGAAGTTAAGTGGAGCTGAAAATAAAATTTTAAGGTTTCAAAGCAATATTTTGTGTGTTAGAAGAAGCATTATTGTAATAGGGTATAGATTCACCAAATAGTTCATATGTAAGTACGATAAGACTTTATTAAATGAAATTCAATTAAATTAATGAATGGTTTTAAAGAACAATTATATAATTAAAGATTTTTCTAATGAAAAATAAATAAAATAGAGCAGTAATTATTATTATTTTTTACAATTAAAATCATTTCTTTACGAAATATTTAATTTTTTATTTATTTAATGTATTATTATGTTCATTTCAAAGTTGAAATTTTAAAAGACATCATTCCAATAATAAAATTAAGAAAATAATATATAAAAGTTCTTTTTTTCCAGTATTTTCTTTATTTATTGAACATCATATGTGATTTTATTTTAAATTTGCAAAGTTAATTAATTCTCTTTAAAGAACCTTGGACAAATAAGTTTTGCTGTCAACCAAAATTCCATTTTTTGTCAAATATTTGAAATATGCCAAGAACTAAAAAAAACATCCAAACAACGAATATTAAAAATATAATAATAACAAAGAATACATAGTTAAAAAATCTATGTTGGCATTAAAAAATAACAATAATATAATCTGAATTAAATAACATAAAAAAAATAATTTAAAATTACAATCATAACTCACATCGAATATATCGGTGATAAACTGGAATTATTTTTATCGGTTGATAATGGTGTTTCTCTTGGTGATTCTGAAACAACAACTGTTTCACCACCCGCCTTGGTTGGTGAAGATAAAACATCCGATGATGATGATGATGATAATAATAATGATGTATTATTAATTGCTATTAAATTGTTTGAAGTAAAATCATTAACAACAGAAGTTGTTGTCGATGTTGTTATTTTAAAATCTTTCTGATATGTATCCAAATTAAATTGTCTTAAATTTAATTTATTATTATTGACATCATCATAAATTGACATATCTTGTTTAGCATAATAATTGTTCTCATATTGCGAATAATCATCATTATCATTTAATATTGTTGTCACTGTTTGAATTGTTTCCGTCGTTGATTTCAAAGAATCAGGTACAGGTTGTTCTTCTTGTTGATGAATTTTCTCATGATTATCTTTAGATATGTTTTGTTTTATGCTATTGTATTTAATATTATTATTGTTATGACTATTTTTCTTATTTTTAAAATTATTACCATTATTATTATTATAATTATAATTATTATTAATATTATAATTTTTGTTATTATTATTATTAAAATTGTAATTATTGTTATTATTATTATTGTTGTTATTATTATAATAATTGTTATTATTACTCTTAATATTATTATTACTATTATTAGTATTATTATTAATAATATTTTTATTATTATTCTTAATATTTTTATTATTATTCTTAATATTATTATTATTATTATTATCTGTACTTCTGCTAATGGACTTTCCTGTATTACTTATTAAATTATCATCATTATAATTTGTATCTAATTCTTCAACACCTTCCACTATGTCATCATTATCATCATCATCATCATCATCATTATTAACTAATTCATCATTTGATGTCATTAAATTATTTTTATTATTATTTAAATTATTACTATTACTACTACTATCACCATCATCGCTTCTAAAATTATATATATTATTTTCTAAATTATTGATATCGATATTATTGTTGTTAAAATTGTTATTATTGTAATTGTGATTATCCAATTTAGCGCTTATCGATACACCCTTTTGATATATTATATCTTCATCAGATTTTCCATAATTGTCTTGAAAATATGTTGAATTAAGTTCTTAAATAAAGAAAAGAAGAAAAATTTAATTAAAAAACTTTTTTTTTTTCTCATAAGAAATCTATTTTTATGACCTTTTATATTAATTAATAACAGTCAATTGAACAATCTAAATGAATTTTCTATTTCGTTTAACATTTTTATCATATAATTTTCATAGAAATTGAACTATTTTTATATGTCAAAGTAATTGAGATTCGGAAAATGCATTTTTCATAAAACCATTATTATTGAGAAATTCATCATATATAATAATAATTTCACTTTTTACCCTTTTACTTTCAAAAGAGCACACTTTTTTACCGTCACGGTTTTTATAAATGAAATCTAATCCCCAATGAATGGCTTGAAATTCTAGATCAATGGAACTAAAAAATATGATGAGGGAAAAAACTACCGGGAAATGTGTATTTATGTAAATAAAATATTAAAAAAGGTGAAATAATAATTTTCGTTGAATTGTTTCACTTCCTCCCTCGATTCAGAAAAGAATATAATATTCAATTTTTATTTTATTCATAACATCCTATGAACAAATCTATCTATATTGCATTTTATGTTTTTAACATTATGTATATGTATGTTAAAAGAAAATTTGAATAATCTTCTTGAAACGCTTATCCTATTACACTTTTTAAATACTATTTTGGGTCTTGAACCTGTGGTTATATTAGAATAAATATGAATAATAGCCTTGATGGAATATTTAGCTAAAACATTTAAATTTTCATCCTACCGACGTTTTAATAAATATCTTTAAGAAAAAAAAAATAGATTCCCAGATTTGTGATCTATTCCTATTTAAAATACTACCACAATTCTTAACAATTATTGTTCAAAGAAAAAATTAATAAAAAAAAATTGTAGTGCGATTGTTCTCAAATTTCAAGGATGCTTTCATTAGTTTTGACTTTGGAAAATTCTATATTTCAGATCTCTTTTTACTACAACAAAAAACATCAAATGGAAGAGAAACGTGAATTGGAAAAGGCTTTAAATATCACATTGACATAATTTTCTTTTTCTCGGAAAATTAAATTAAAGGATTTCATTTATACTAATTAAAAAAATAATGACGTGAACCAGTATTGCAATATTTTATCTCTGAACTCTGAATAATGTACTTTACTTAATCATATTAAAATAAATCAAATTAATAAAAAATAATTAAATAAAAAACCGAACATTTAATGAATAAATATGTTAGTTTTTCAGATTTTAAAGATGTCAACAATGTTTATAATAGAAATATCTAAATCACTAAATCACTGTTTATATAACTATTGAAATTTATATTTTTCGCCATAATGAGTTTTCTCTATAAAAGAAAGGTAATTTATCAGTTCCATATAAAAAATCTTTTTAATTTACAACTTGAACTTTTTTTAGAAGTCAAATTTTAGTAAAATGGATTTCTGAGAAAATTAATGATTATTTCTCTTAAAAATTATTAAAGAAATCACATTTTAA
This sequence comes from Hybos culiciformis, assembly GCA_964007475.1. NCBI lineage: Eukaryota > Metazoa > Arthropoda > Insecta > Diptera > Hybotidae > Hybos > Hybos culiciformis. Next base: position 66,181,271 of record OZ023274.1, on the reverse strand, counting down.
CTTTAAATCATACAGTTTTACATTTGCTTATATAGTAAGATTAATTTTAGATTCTTTAAGAATATTCTTATTGCAGAAACATGAAACCTGAAATTTTTTTTCATATCCTTTAGACCAGGCCTGGCCAACCCGAAGCCCGCGGGCCGTATGCGGCTCTTTATGTATTTTTATGCGGCCAGTTGAATGATTATTATTCGCTGTTACAAAAAATTTACTACAAAATTCAATATTAAAAAGTTTTTATTATGTTTTTGTTAGTCCGTCTCATTATAATTTTTGTAAAAAGATTATGTTGATATCTTCATTAGTTTTTTTGATTGCATGTTTTTTAGGCTTCAATAAATAATGTTCTTGAAACAATAAAAAAAATCTACTGTAAATATAGAAATAAATGTTTTTTGAAATAATTAATATAAAAGTATGCACTGAAATAATACAAATAAATGGTAAAAAATAAAACTTGGTTTTTTCATATAATATATAGCCCCCGGAAAATTTTAGATAAAAAAGTTGGCCCTCAGAGCGATTTGGGTTGGCCAGGCCTGCTTTAGACATTTAAAAAAATAAAAATTGAAATTAAAAACCAAATGTCATACTTGGCACCATATGTTAAAATTTTCTTTTTCTTGTTATACCCATTAAGAAAGAAATTTTATAAAATCTATAATCTTTATTTTTTATTGCCACTAGCGAAACCCTTTTGCCAAAAAAAAAAAAAAGAACAACATGCTCGCTCATTATAATATATAAATTTTAGTTTTCCTAAAAACTATTTTCTAGGCAAAACTTTCTTTAAATCCATAATATTTATACAAGAAAAAAAAAATAGAAGGTAATTTAAAGTTTTTTTCAAAATTTTCTTTAATGGTTTCGAAAAAACTTCGCACAGAACTACGGAGAGCAGAGAAATTGATTTTTTTTTTTCAATTTTTACTAAGATATAAAGAAAATATCTGGTTACATTTGAATTCACATGAAATTCTTATTATCCAATAGAATATAGGTAGGGTATGAGAAAATACGATATGTATCTGCATATAATATACAAAAAAAAAGTGAAAGAATTATTTTTTTTGTTTGTCAAATTTAATGTCTACATAATAATAAAAATATTTAAATTTTATCTTTATTTTAGTTTTATATTTATTTCTTGATTTGACCTATTAAGAGTTTCTTTATTATAAAAATCTATTTATGAAATGTTTCATTTGGTTTTTTCAAAACACAAATTCCAACATTGAGATGTGGAAAATTTAACATAATATTCATGTGGAAATGAAATGCATTTTCGTTTTTATTCAATTTAGTTGTTTATACTTCTTGAAGTATTCTTTTCTTTTATTTTTTTTCCCAAGGAATCAAAATAAAAAAAAAAAATAAATGTGAAAATTTTTCTTATCCAAAAGCTAATCACGTACATATTTTAGTTCATTTATTATATTTTCTTATATATTTATGTATAATATTCTGTTTTCTTTGGATTCGAAAAAAAAAATGCAAAAAAAAGAAAAAATTAATGCAGAAAGTGCATGTGATGTGGTTGACGTACTTCTTATATTTGGTTATCTTGGATATACAAAATATATAGCTACATACACAGTATATAAAAAAAGAAACATTTTTCAAATTAAAAATTCAAAAAGAATTCTTGATATTAGAAAACCAAAAGAGCGATACCACAACAAGGAAAAAAACTCAATGAAAAACTTATTATTGGTATTATGCGGGATTATTCGCATATAGAAAACTTCAATGAGTTTATTTATTTTTTAATTTTATTTTTTTTTTAATACCCAGTTATTTATTTACACGAATAGTTCATTCATTTCAATCAAAAAAATTAACTTAAGAATTTTGATTTTTTTTTTGTGTTGATGATGGTGGGGGAAACTTTTTGTAGAATATATAATATAAAAATTCGTTAATAATATTTTGAGAAAAAATTTAGTTAAAAATTCAGATGTTGTTTTATACTCCTTTTTTAAAAAAAAAAAAAAGGCTCAAATGTGATCTTATCATTATATTGTGAATGTACAGCTTAAAAACTTTAAGAAATTCAAAATTTTATCAACATTTTGTGTTTTAAATTGAAATAAAAATTATCATATATTTATGGCTTTAACAACGAAGTTTCATTACACATCAGAGTATATAACCTAAGAATTAATTATTAGACATAAGAAAAACATATTACTGCGCAGTTTTCTCGACTTGCTGGAAGAAATACTCCCTGAATATTGACACCTGGTATTGGGGTGTGATTTTAATAAAATTATTTAATTGATTTTCTTGTAATTGTTTTATTTACTTTTAGAATAATTTATTTTTAAGAATTAACTCAAGCGACTCATCATAGAGTCCACTTCTTTATTTATTTTTATTCTATTATGTACAATATATTAATTAATAATATGTGTAAGAAAATACAATATACATTATCTCTTAAAAATATCTCTTAAATAATTCATTGAAGATGTATATTAAAATGTTGTGAATGCACTTCTAACAATCTCACCGCAGTATGACTGAACAAAGTTAAACTAAGAAATAGTATTTAGTAGATTTTATTCTACGTTCTGTCAACATAAAGTTTTTTTTTAACAGATTTCATTTCACTACATTGCATATGATTGCAATATTCCATTTTAACTGCAAAAATGTATTTGTATGATTTTTTAAATAAAAATTAATCATGTATATAAAAGTTACATTATAAATAATTCAAAACAAAACACAAAATAAACAAATAAAAAAAAAAGTAATGGTATATACCTTGACAGCTATAACCATTTTTATTCAATTCATATCCTTCAGTACAATCACATTCATACATGCCATCATGAATTTCATAGCACAATTGCTCACAAGGACTATTATGACCGCAACGACCTGTAAAACAGAGAAGAAAAAAAAACAAAAACTGATTTAATACAAATTTAAATGATTTTTGGTTTTTTTTTTTAACATTATGATAACAAAAAAAATTCATTTAAAAAATAAAACATTGAAAATGCTATTCCCATCTCTAATCAGATTTTATGTTACAATTTGAAAAAAATAAAAAAAAAAATTTCCTTTTTATGTTGAACTCTAATTGGATTCAATTAAAGTTGGATTTTTTTTTATAGTTTTTAATTTTAAAGTGCTTAATATATTTTCCTTTTTTTTTTTGTGATCATAAAAGTTTTTTGTCACCAATTAATTTTTTTTTTTAAACTTGGAAAAATCAAAGAGCGATCACCTTTTTGCTACGCGATGAAGAAAAGAATTTGATGAAAATTCAAAAACAAAATTGTTAAATTGACAAAATTATATATTTTGCAATGACATTATAGTAGTCTCTCATCGAGTAATCATTTTTCAACAATAAACAAAATTTAAAACTAAATTCAAGTTAAGAACCTTGTATAAATTTTAACCCGCTCTTGGCTGAATACAATTTCCTCACACAATAAGATGTCGAAAATGCCACTTCAACATGTCAAGCCTTTTCTTAAGCCGCCTTGACATTATAATAATTAACGAAATCAATCTAATTATTATCCCTTTCAAATTTTTTCTTTGCATTTAGAAAATTTAAATAAAACAAAGATTTTCGTTAAATATAAAATAACTATATACTTCCCTGAAAAAAGAAAAATAATGAATAAAATAAATATACCCTTTGTGATGAAAAGGATTAAACGTTTTTAAAGAATTCATTGCTCACATGAAGTATTTCACACAGAGTAAAATAAGTCACATGAAAGTTACATACATAAAACATACATACATATAATTTCAAAAAAATTTAAAATTTATTTTTTCATACATTCTTCTGTAATCAGGGAATTTTTTTTTTAATTTTTTTTATTTGCTATTTCTTTATATATTATATCTAATCTGTATATAAAAATTATTATAATATAAACAAACACATAAATAAATATAAAAATTATTTAAAAAAAAAAAAAAAGAACCATAAAAGAAAATTTTCATTGTAAAAATTAAAGAGACAAATAAACAATGAAAATTTTCTTTGAATTCATAACATTATTGCTTGAAAAAAAAAAACGAAGCAAATAAATGAGGAAAATTTGCTTTGTTGGAGATTTAAAAGGATTGTGTTCCAAATATCGTTCAAAACCAAAAGACAATTCGTTATATCCTTTCATTAAAACATTTTTAAAAGAAAAATTGATATAAATTCGAAAAAAGAAAAAAAAAAAATAACAAAATAATTTTAAAGGATTTCTTTTTTTATTCCTTATAAATATTTTCTTACATTTTTAAATATAAAAGATTTTATGTTTTTTTTTTTAAGGCTTATAGAATAAGTTGCATGACTTTCACTCCTTGAACTCATCAAAAAACAATTGTGTGCAGTCACAGATCACAATCAGATCACAAAGAATCTTTTATAATTCAATTAGTTTTGGGTTTAAGTTGTAATTACTTGATAAGATAAGTTATCCACAAATTGGCAACATTATACAAGTGGTTGGGTGTTTATAATTTAATCTAATTTTTTCATAAATATTACAATTATATCTTTATATTAAGAATTATGTTCTTTCTATACTCAAATGTATTTAAAGATTTTAATTTAGTCTTAATTAAATAAAATATTTAATCTTCAAACATTTTTTCTTTTAATCAAAATTTTTCGTTTTCCTAGAAAATTAAAAAATATACCTTAACTTACATTCTTCAATATTATGTTAAAATTATTATGTTCTAAATAATATCTCTTAGTAACACAGAAATTATATAAAATTTTCAATTTTAATAATAAATATGCTTAAAGCATTTAATGTGAATTGTGATTATGAAAATGAAGTAATATATTAATATTTACATAAATTCTAAATTCTTAGGAAAAAATAAAAATAAAATAAAATTAATAAGTAGATAAGTAAGTAGTAAATATAATTATGTTTCTTTTCTTTTGATTTTTAAAAATATGAATTTAATTCATGTTCATGTTCAATAACTTAAATCACAAGAATTAATAAAAAAATATCATCTCAACATTTGTTTCCAACAATCTAGTTCCAGATGTTCAAGGCCATCTAGTTCTAGATGTTCATTCTTTTGTAGCGTTTAAAAAAATACGTTGAACAGAAAATAAACAAAAATTACGTACTATGTATAGTTAGTGTAGAGTAATTAAATTGTGAGAAGATTTTTCAAGCGAGGTCTCATTAATGTACGATATCATTTTTTAACTAAAAACATATTTTTTTTGTTTATAAAGAATCTAATTTTCTATTTATTTTACACAAAACAAAAAAAAAGAACTCTATATGGAAAAACTTTATGCTTGATATTATACCAATGATTATTATTCGCATAAAAAACACATTCCCTTCCCCTTTCCATCTAAAAATATGTTTTACTGACAAATTACTACTTTTTTTTCCCTCTCTCTCTCTCTCTCTATATATGTACATAGATTTCTTTTTAATTAATAAAAATTTGTTACTCTGAAAAAACAAAAAAAAAACAAAAAACTAATTAAAAAATGAAATGAAAACGTACAAAAATATTTTAATTTTTAATTAAGAATTCGTTAGTTAAATGTGAAAAAAAAATAAAAAATAAAAATAAGCAAACACAAACAAGAAATGAAGGACAAATTAAGGACTCAAAAATTAAAATAAATTTTATGTTAAGACATTAAAGTGATTTAATTGGAAAAATGTATCATACTGCTGTATTCCTTAGAGAATCCAAAATCAAATTCTCTGAATATATAATTCTAAAAAAATTTAAATTATCGAATACTTTTTTGTTTTGAAGGACATTCATTTTAAATTTGACATTCGTACAATTTTTTTTTTTTTTTAAAATTAAATTTTAAATAATTTCAGATTTTAATTTATTTTGTTTTTTGAAGCTTTTAAATAAAAATATCATTGTTTTTTTTTAAAGTGAAAATTACATTCATTGTAATGCCAAAAATTTATAAAAGGCATCAGGATATAAATCAGATAACTCCACTTTTACTCGAAGTAAGTTTTTTTTTTGCTGCTAATACATGGATATTCAGCAGTAAGTCCAGGACTATAACTCGTTAAAGTAACTTCAAAAATGGAATTATTGCTTAACAATGGTTTGGTCAGATATATGTGGAGTCAATTTAAACTGCTGCCATTTCTAAATACACAATGTACTATTATACTATATTGCAAAACTTTAGAGAATAGAAAAAATTGTACTTTGGTAGTTACAGGAAAATAATATACAAAAATATTATTTTTACATTAAATTTTCCAAGAAAGCTCCTTAACTTTCTAACATAAATTTAAAAAAAAAAATAAAAATATTTTTCCTCAGAAAAACAAAATAAACAAAATATCTTTAAATACTGTAGCATAAATTGAAAAAAAAAAAAACCAAATATAAAAATTGAGAAAAAGTAAAAAGATTTATACGTTAAGAAAAAAAAAGAAGAAAACAGAGAAAACAGACCGTAATTTGGTTTGGAAAATATGGTATGAAGTAATTTAGAGCTTAAAAATCATAATTTATTTATGCATAAAGTTAATTTTTTTTTTATTTTTTATGCAAAAACCATTAATTATCTTTAGACGCAGAATATAAGTCACCACAAGAAAATTCTAATAAATTGTTCATACAGAAGAATACATTTATTTTTTCGAATAATATATATATTGGTACCTAACTTCGTAATATACTATTTGCTCCAATATTTCCATAATTAAATACATATCTGCATAGCTTTCATTTCTCAAGTTTTTTCTATGGAAAAAGTATGAAGTTTAAATCTAATTAAATTCTGTGGTTTCAAAATTCATCAAAAATAAAATGCAGAAGAAATATCTATAACTCTTTGAAAAACTAGTGCGGTCTTGAAATTAACAATTAACTGGAAAAAAAATAATTAAAAACATAATTATTCAAAAAAAAAAATTTTAATAACAGTTTCAGTGTTGTAAGTATAGTTGGTACTCTATTATTTTCAACCAAACAAATATTTTCATGAATATTAATTTTACTGTATAGTATAGTCAAGTTGTGTATACTGTGATTATAGTGTGTTATAAACACTATACTAATAACACAGTACTAAAAAACTGCAGTAATAACTATAGATATAATTAAAAATTTAATTTTCTTTATTTTATTTCAAAAAAAAATACTTGGTATTATTATTTTTCACTCATATTATATCCAGAGAATACAGATTTAGTTATTTTAACCAGATTATAAAGGAAAATAGAAATTTTACCAAAATGAAATAATTTTAAAGTGCATAACTTTAAATATTTAATTTTCTTTTTTTTTAGCAAATTTTTTTCAAAATAATGTCGAAATTTACGTTAAATATAAAAAAAAAAAAAGTTTTCAAACTAAATTTTCATTATTATTTTATTTTTTCATGTTGAAAACTATGATATTTTTCCCCAAAAAAAAAAAAAAATAAATAAATAAAAATATATACTAAATATATACAATAAGGAAATATAGATGTTATTGTAGGTATTTTTTGGTAAGCCCTTTAATGTAATAAAATCTCTTTAAAAAAAAAACTTTTTAAATTATATATAAAAAAAAATACTCCTATTTTTTTTTTTTTTCAAACCAAAATAGAAAGAAAAAAAAAATTCCTTTTAATGGCTTTTAGGAAACTTTTAGACAAAAATTTATCATAATAATATGAGGAAAAAGAAAGTTATATGGTTTGTTTAATATTTATGGCAATTTTTTAATTTTTTGAAATTTATGCTTTAAAAAATTGTTATATTTTATAGTTAGTAGTTTATATACTTAATATGGTACAAAAAAAAAGGTTCAATTTTATTATTTATAACAAAAAGAACTGATGAAAATTTATTTAAGAAATTAACATTTTAATATATATGAATGACAAGTATCAATAAGGTTATTTAAGTACAAAATTTTGTAGACAAGGACCGACCATCATTAAAATTAAAAAAAAAAAAAAAAGGTCTATGAATATCATTAATTGTGTCTTTCTATGACATGATATGTAAACGCAAGTCCCATAAAATCATACATTTCGTGTACCCAATAAGCATATTTAACACATTCTAATAAATTCATCTACAGTGGATATTGGGCAGCATGGACAGTTGATGCTTAGAGAGCAATTTATTTTATATTTATATTTTCTTAAAATTTCATTAGAGGTTGAATATTGTCGACCTCATCAGATTTAGATTTTGATAAAAAAAAAAGAAGTATATATCGATTTCGATGATTATATCTTAATGTTTTCTTCAATACATCTTTAAGCGATTACGTACATAGATAAAATAAATAAAAGTAAACATTTTATACATAAATATAAACACAATGTTGTTTATTCGAATAATTTTTTTTTTTGTTTTTGATTTATGACAACATAAACTCATTTGTTAAAAAATTGACAAATTATGTTCATTTTAATTATATAAATTCCCATTTAATTAAAAAAATAATTATCGTTGTCGTTTCAGAGAGAAATTAAAAAATAAAATAAAATTGTTTTTATAACAACATAAAATCATTTGAACAGCTAAACTTTGGTAAAATGAAGTGAAAGAATTTTTATTTTTTTAAATAATTTTAATACAATTTTTGACACGTTCTTCGAAACAAAGTATTGTATTCAAATCGTATATATAGAAGGAAAATTTACATTTTCTTTTCTTCTATGTTAGGGGTGCGAGAAAAAATAATTAGGTACTTACTGTTTTGAAAATTAAAAAGTTAAAAATTTGTTTTTTTTTTATAAGAATTTTCGACATCATTCTATATGTATCATCGGAAGGTTTATCATCTTATAGGACTTCATTTCCCTGAAAACCCGAAATTTGAAAAATTATGCAAAAAAAGTGAGAAAAAATTTTGTTTGAAAAACTACCCTGAAACTAATTAAACTCCTAAACAAAATCAGAAAGCTGAACTTGCAAATTTTTTGAATTAATTTCAATGTAAAATCATTGTCTTTTGATTTACTAAATTGTTTGATTAATATCTATCCACTATACAATTTCTTATGACTTGTTAAAAATATTTGTAGCAAAAAAGAAGTCGAAAAATCATATTACCTAACTGAAAGGCGTTAAATTCACAATAATACACAATAATATATGATCTGCCTTCCACAAGTATACACATTTATGGAATTGGATTTAAAAAAGTTCTATAATAGACTTATATCTAAAAATTATATACTTATGGAGTGTTTGTTTTTAATTGTGCTAATGTTTAAATTGTTGCCACAAAATATTTAATTTATCTGCAATATTAGTTTAAGAATAAACAAAAAAAATAGGCGTGATTTCCTATATACATAAATCAAGTTGCATGAAATTTTTATTTTTTTTTTTTTGTTTTTTTCATATTCCCTATTTTAATTTACTGGAATGATATAATTGAATTCACACCTGAAATAAAATAAAGACATAATAATAAAAAATTTCTCAAAAGGGTCGACTATCCCTTTTTATTTTAAAAATAATGTTTAGCAAACAAAAATTAATTATACAACATACCGCAATATTAAAAAAAAATTTTTTATTTACTTTTCTTTAATATTTTTATACCTATTAAAGTTCTTGAGGAAAATTAATGGAAAAATTTAAGAAAATTTGTTTTTTAAATAAATTTACTGATTTGTCGTCTGACAGTTTACACAATATATACAACTTTGTATAAGACGAGATGTAAAATAATATGTATATATGTAGTATGTTAAATTTGTTCAGTTTGAAAGTATATTTTGGTTGTCAAATGTCAACAAGCAACAACTGTAAGTATGTTCAAACAAATTCAGTATAATTTAAAAGTTCAGGCAGTAAATATAATAGTGCTTACTAACATAGGAATATAAATTTTAACTGTAGATCTGATATTCTTACTTATAAAAACATATAATATTTATAAAGAGACCAATTTTCTATTACTGATGATTGCTAACTATTTTTTTTTTTAACATTTTAATGATATCATGAAAATTCGGTTTTCTATATTTTCATCATTCAGCGCGTAGTAACCCTCTTCCAACACAAAGTTATATGTTGCATTAATGGACCAATTAGTTTTTAAATAAATTTTCATTAAACCTACTTGTAAATTTACAGATAAAATGAAACAGCAAAAATAATAATTCAAGTTTCATTAGTTTTGATTAAGATAGTATTTTACAAACTCAAACTTAAAAAGGCTTTACTCAATATGAATGAATTTTAATACTCGTTCGTTACGTAAAAAATTCATCTATTCATGTTATAACTTTTGATTGAAATACAGAAAATATTCAAGAGCAGGCCCGGTTCAAGCTGATTCGGCGCCCTGTGCTGATTTTGAAAATTGCGCCCACAAGCATAGTATAAGTCATTTCCATGTCACCATTGAGGCGATTTTTTAACGAGGTATCCCCAGTAGGCCTAGTCCTAAAATAAATATACATATACCAAAAAAATATTTACATTTTTCATTAAATTTATACAAAAAATTATTTACATATTTATACAAATCAAATTTCCATAAACAGCAACTTTATACAAATTGAACTTTTCTTGCTTTTAATTTTGCAAACTCTTCAATCATGTCATCGTCGCTCATCGAACTCTAACGTTTCAACTAATTCTTTTTCTATCGATCCACCAATCTATCTTGCGTCATTGTCGTTCGCAAGTAAGTTTTGATGAGTTTCAATTTTGAAAAACTGCGTTCACCGGAAGCTACTGTTACAGGCAGAGTATTTATAAGATTTATAAAATCGTTTATTTATAAGATCGTTATCATAAAGAGCAATAAGAATGAAATAATAAAATAAAATTTTTAACCTGTTTTATATATGTACTATCAACCAAAAAACATGCAATGCCAACAAAGTTTTGTATATATGTATATAAAATGTGATACAATATTTTATGTATACTATGTTGATTTTATTCTATGCTGAATTTTTATTTGCACATTAGGCGCTCATGGTATACAAAAAAAATTGTACACTATGTTGATTTTTTTCTGGGTAGAGTTTTTTTGTGTACAGTAGCCAATTTCGAATGCATTTGCATGTTGTTGACGCCCTGTGCAAGTGCACATCATGCACATATAGCTTGACCGGCCCATTACAAGAGATATAATGGTTCTGAATGAAAACATTATTGATTTGTATAATTTTTAGAAATAAATTTTTTATTTTAATTAAGAGTTTCAATTTGTTTTTTTTATTAAAAATCTCATGTAAATAATAAAACCAATTGAAAAAAAAATTAATTTCTTTAAAATGCACTTTATTCAATTTAATAATAAAAAACTGATTTTATTATATGGGAAAAGTGGATATAAATATACAAAAAAAAAATATATATTTTGCAAAATATAATCATCATTATTATTTTTTTATTTTTTTAGAAAAGAATCGTATCTTTATATCTCCCTGCAAGTTCTTAAAAAAAAAAAAAAATTCCTTAGAAAATTTTAAAATTTTAAATCTATTTCTACAAGTAGAGACTATAAAAAAAAATAAAGTATCCAAATATATATACAGATTCATATATCATTTATAAAATATTTCCTCGAATATTTCCAATTTAATTATATGTAAGAGGTTTTCCATTAAGAAATTCTAAAGAAGAAATTTTAACTTCTCCTTCACTTAGTTGTTGAATAAAAAAATTAAATTGAAAGAATATTGTCTTCAGAAATATTGCAGATATTTACTACCCTGAATTATTCTGACTGTATTCATCGATTTTACCCCCTACGTATGCAACAAAAAAAATTGAATATTAAAAAATTACTGAAATTCTCATTTTATAATCATAAATTAAAGAAAAGTGTTAAATGTGAAAATTACCATATTAGGGTAAAAATAATAAAATATTTTGTATTTTATTATTTTTTAATATACAGGGAAATCATAAAGATATTTTGGTCAATTCAAATTTCATTTAAAACTAGTATTATAGTTTCTGGGGTTCCCTTAAAATAGAAAATTGGAATTTCTATTCAAATTCTTTTAGAGTTCAAAAAAAACATCTTATAAATTTCGACTTCTTTTATTTTCCATGTCTATTAACAATCACTGAATAGTCCTTTGATGAATATTCTCTCTCTTGACAAATTTTCTAATAATACAAGTGGGTTTAAAAAAATAAAATAAAAATTTAAAGGGGTGAATTTATATTATACACATGTAGGTAGCAGCAATAAGTTCAAACGTAAGTTCTTAAAAAATAAATATTGTGTACATATACTTTATTAGTAGAATACCACATGCAGAGTTAGAAAATCACCCCCAGGTAAAATAATCTCACACCCCCATTTAAAATATACAGAAGAAGAATGCATGCAAATAAATAATAAAATAGTATAACATTGTGTATGAACTAAACTAAAGGTAGAAAATGACTTCATCGTATCAAAAATAAAAAAAAAAATAAAAAATAAATATAAAAACTTTTACATGGATTAAAGACGATGAATCATTAAAGTAAAAAGTATATAAATTGAATATAAATTTGGTAAACAAATGCTTTAGGTTTTATTGATAATAATTGTGGTGGTGGTCTCTCTGGTACAGACATAAATAATGTCTATAAGTATATATTTATATACATATATTTTTTTATTAGATTTTTGAAGGAAAAAGATTAATATTTATGTATAATGTACCCATATCTTTAAGTATATATGTATATTATAATGCATATAAATAATGTATATAATGTATATAAAATAATATTATTATACTGAACGAAAATTCAAATATTTGTTAACATTTATTACTTGAGGTGCTTAAACAATGTTGTCCAGAAGGGGCTCAATATATTAAATTATTTTAATAAAGTAAAAATAAAACCATCAGAATTATATACATAAATGTTTATACTTAGAGAGAATTCTGTTGCCTGCAAGCTTTAATTATTCGATTTATTTTATTAAATTTTATTATATTTTTAAAAAAATATTTATTTTACCCATTGCCTTTAAAAAAAAAACCGACAAGTATTGCAATCGTTGTAATATATTGTAACATAACTCAATATCCAAATTAGTTCATGGTTTTTTTTTTTAATTAATTTTATTTAATTATTGAGATTTAAGGCAGGCCTGGGCATCTCAAAGCACTAAGCGAGCCAATTTTAAAAAATATCAAAAGAGCCGTACCAGCCAAAGTGAAGTGGAATGTTACCACATACCATATTGTTGTTCTAAATCAAATATACGTATTGCATATTTGCATTCGTGAGAAGAACGATATTCAAAAATTTGTAGGAGGTTTTATAAAGGTTGAATTTTATATGAAGGTTGAATTTTATTGCTTTAAAAGAAATCTTTTAATTTTGTAATAACCAATTGGAAAATTTTAATACGAATTACTAGTTTCTTGAGATGTAAGTTTTTTATAAAGCAAGGGATTTCTTGAGCCGCAATTTGCCCAGGCCTGATCTAAGGAATGATAAGTTTATAAATGTATAATTAAATTATAATAATCTTTAATATAAAATTGTTATCTAATTTTTAGAGTTTCGATTATTATTATATTTTATTTTAATAATTAATAAGGTAGGTGGTATCTTGCTATAATGAAGGTTAATTAATACGTCGTAAATGAAATTTTATTTCAACAATATATCGAATAAAATAAATTCAAATAATATAAAATAAATTCAAATAATATAAAATAAAAGGATTGTGCGTACATACTTATCGTTATGTTAACATAATTAACCCAAATTATTTGTTGTGTATAGGCTTAAAGACTAAGATTTTTATTTTATTTATTTCTTTTTGTATTTATAGTGTTAAAAAAAAATTTAATAAGAAGTTGTATTAAAAGTCTAATGTTTATGAAAACGAAACTTATCAATGATTTTAAAAGGTGACTGTCATTTTAAAAGAAAGTTATCTATTTACTTTCTTAATTTAATAAACTAGAAACTTGTAGAATTAATATTCGAATTTATTTAAAATTTAATAAATTAATTAAAATAAACATTTTGAAATTAAATTTTATAAGTAAGCAGTAAGTACATTCTTAGAAACAAAATTTTGAAAAACAAAAACAATAAGATAATTTTTATATTGCATACTTAATCATAGTCAACTTGAAAAATCCTTGATTTTAAATTTAATTTCATTCATATTTAGATTTTAAAATAACTCTTTCATTTAACAATATCTGGTTGTATTTAAAAAAAAAATTAAACACGAAATCATAGCCAACTCTAAGAATCAACAATCTGTGATGTTTTGATTAAGAACTTATTTTATGAAAAATAATTATTGAGAAATTATTTTAAAACATTTTTGCTGTTAATGATTGAACTTATTACTATAATTAAAATTTATATTTTTTATAAAGAAAGAAAATTATTGTAATCAGAAAATATACGGCATACCTTATAAATACTTCCATAGTTTAATTTGTAAAATTTAAATTATAGCTATTTCCTTTAATTTTTTTTTTTTTTTTTTTTTGAAATATTATAATGGGACACATCTAGATCTGGGGGAAAAATTATTGTAAATTATAAACAAATTTTTTAATTAAAAAATATACTTTTCTTTTTTTTTATTATTTTGTACAAGTAAAGTCAATCATTTCTAATTCAAATTATATTACTTTTTTTTTTTAACAACTTCCGAACATTTCCTTAAATTATACTCCTATTATTTTATACATATATATATAAATATATATCTTTTTTTCATTTTCATGTAGTCTAAATCTAAAGGTATTAAATTTTTTTTATAAAGTGTGTACAATAATGTTCTAAATAAAAAATGGTGAAAAAATAAAAAAGAAAAAAAAATTTTTTTTTTCATAAATAATTGCTTAAATATACACAATTTTTCTTTCATTTTTGTTTAGTTATCGTTTTTGTTATATAATTTTTTTTTTTTAACAAATTTATTTTCTTCAAAAAAAATTTCTACATGAAAATGTTTAAAGAGAGGTAGGTGTAGGTGTGTACACAATACAACCATATATAGAAATTAGGGGGTTTTAGGTGAAATAGGGTAGTAAGGTTTTTTATTTCTTTTATTTTTGTTAGATTTAATTCTCTAGCTATACTATGTACATATATATAATAATATTGTATAATTTTTCATTTTTCCAAAACCAAACAAAAATATCGATCAATAAAAAATAAAACGAAAAAAGAAAAAACAAAATATAAACTCAAGTAATGAAAATAAAGAATAAATTTTTTACTTTAACTTCAGGTGTTTTCGGTTTTTAATATAGAATATACTATAATATATGGAAATATGTATGAATTTAGGTAGATATATATTTATTGTACAACCTGTATAAGATTGAAATAATAATAATATCTACCTAATATGTACACATGAATAAAAAGAAAATGTTTATGGTTATTGGAAAGAATTTTCAATATTACATATATTGAATAGTGGAAAGGTGTTTCTATAATGTAGCAATTCCATATTATTATTATTATTATTATTATTATTGTTATTATTATTTTATTTGTATAATAATACCAAAAAAAAATAAAAAATTACAAAATGGTAAAGTATGTGAAAAAATAATGGGATATTATTGTGATACATGTATTGAAAAAAGTATTTAATCAGATCAATAATGCAGAAATCTTTCAATTTTATCAAATTGTATTGTATATTTAAATGTATATATTAGCAATAAATATTTGAACAAAAATTTTATTGAGTTTTTCTGAAATATAAAGCCCTTTAGTTCATATTTTTATTCATTTAGCAGAAAACAGAAACTAAGTATGTAACTAACATTTTTAACCGAAATAAAAACTTACACCAAAAATTAAATCATAACAATTTTACATTATACTAATTGAAAAATTCAAAATAAAACAACATAAAAAGTCCATTTCTGCAATATTGTTCTAGAAGTACCGTAATTGTTATTAGCTTTGCTATTTTCAAAATTATTTTTACTTTGGTAAACCTATATTGTCGGATTTACTATACTGTAAGTACATAAATGTATGTGTACCTCATCAAAAACTCATTGATAAATGTTTTATTGCGGATAGGTTGGTTTTTTATAAAAATATTAAAATAATGAATTTAAAATTTTATTTTTATTTCAAAATTGAAAATAATTGTAATATTTTTTAGATTTTCTTTTCGTTTTAGAAGTAGTACTGTACATTTTGAATTTTTTAATACTTAAAAACTGACAAATAAATGATTATCTTAATATTCTAAGAACTGAGCTTACTACATTATTATAAAAACAAGCTTTTTTTTAATAAAATAAATTTTTAATTTGAAATAATAAAGATCGTTTTCTATTTTATATACTTCAAACTTCTTTTTCATAATTATAGTTCTACGCAAATTGACGTATAAGTGCTGAAAAGAAAATTTAAAGTTTATTTATACTATAGTATCAATATATCCTATATAATATAATGTGAAGAAAGAAAATACATCTTTAGAACCACTGGTATACACTATCTATGCACATTTATTCGTCAATTTCTTTAAATGTTCATATAAATTCATTTCACGATACACACATTTATAGACAAAAAACATCCTTTTGCAGGATATACAAACTTTTATTCATTAAACAAAAAACAAGGAAACTATTTTGTAATTATTTATGAACACAAAAAAAAAGAAAAAAGTTTTAAGTCAAAGTAATAAATTTTACACAGTGTTCTATACAAAAAAAAAACTCTGAAATAAAAGGAAAAATTATCTAAAAAAAAAGTGAGAATCAAATTTGCAAAAAAAAAAAAAAACCCAAGAAGGGTGAAATTTTCCATTCGAAATTATTATTTAAAAAGTTTTCTTTTCCAGACAAAGCTGTCTAGCAAAATATATTTTTTTTCATTATGCTCTTTTTTTTTCTACTAAACAAGTAAAAAAAAAATATTTTATATAAAGAAAAATAATGCGAGGATTGCATGTTTGAATTTATAATAAAAATTTTTCCAATATTCATGGAAAAAAAAAAATTATAAATGTATACAACTCGCCCCTAACCATCATTTTTTTTTTCTAAGAAGGTACATGTTATAAAAATTTACCAAGAATTCTGATATATATACCTATTATAGCAATGCCTCATCTATATAATAATACACAATACACTAATTTCAGAAAATTTATATTTTTTTTCTTCTTTTTTTCAAGGGAAATTTCTCATTTTGAAAATTACTATAATTAAAAATAATAATGAATAATAATATTTTAGAGTCGAAATCCCCTCAATTTTTGTATATATTCTTTTCAAATATATTTTCCAACAACTAGGGAATATTTTCTACCCAACATATTAAGAGTAATGAAAAATGAAAAAAAATAAATAAAAAATTATGGACAATGAAAACTATAAATTATTCAAATTTATATTTTATATTCAGTTTTTTTTTTTGTGAACATAGTATAAATTTAATTAAGACCTATATATAATAATAATATGTTGGCAGTTAATCATGTAAAACGTAAAACAGAAAAAAATAAAATAAATGTATATACCTACTTATAGTGATTTTTTTAATTTAAAAATTTTCCATTTTTTTTTTCTGTACTTTTTTAGTAAGTTTGTTTCTTCTTTCCATGAAAAAATTATGCTAATTTTTATTTAATATACATTTTAACTTCGAATAGAAAAATTTAAAAGCAGTATATTATGTAGCTATATGTTGACAAGGTGACTTTAACTTAACAAAATATGCAATTTAGAATTTTACAATATTTATATATATAGATTAAGGTTTAAATAGTAAGCGTGGTTTTGATACATTTCTGAATTGATGAGGCTCCATGTTACCATTGTATATATAGTGAGAATTTGTGTCAACCATCGTCAATACCATTTATACTCATGTGGGAAAATTAAAATTAAAATTCGTTAGAAATGCATTTTAACTGAACGACGACTTATAGTCCGAATCAGAGAACTGCGTAATACTATTCATAAACAAAAACAAATCACTCGCAATATTTCAATACAGAATAATACCAATTACAGAAAAAAAAAATGAGCTATTCATATTCTACTTGCACATAAGAAACACTTATATTACATTGACTTGCAAAACAAAAATATCTACTCAATACCACTTGATGTTGATTTGTTTTTGTTATGAATGCTATGAATGCAGCAAGTGCCTAATATAAAAACAATACGTATGAATGAAAAAAATATCATCTAATTAAGCTTAGGTACATTTTTAACAATTTTTTTAGGAAATTTTTAGGAAATTTTTACAAAATATTTAATTTTTTTTTAGGAAATTAAATTTCCTTAGAATATTACCCAATGCATTCAATATACGCAATACATATTTCACTATTCACTATACTTGCGAATAGAAATTTGACTTGATACAAAAAACTCAATACAATTCTAATGTATTGAAAAAATATTATGAATCATATATTCACACTTGTTTCTATTTTGAGTTGAACTATTCATATATTGAATAAATCAAGTGTATTCACGAGTAATTTGTAATACAAGTGTACTCATGCATTTCTCTGGTCCGAATTAAAGATTTTTTTTGAATTAGAATGGTCAATTATCGTTATGCTTTATACCTTTTTCACTTTTCTTTCTTAAATTTCTTTCAAATAAACTTTTGCTCTAAAGCTTCTGAAAGATTCTGAAAGTTAAACTATTTTTATATCAGTACAGTTAAAATGACAGATGCAGTGTATAATTCATAACTAATTTAAAGCCAAAAAACAAGTCATGAAAAATTAGACAAATAATAATGACAATACTTGAGGCACCAGAACAGTAATCCAACCTTATAAAGTCAACCATTTGCAGATAATATTAGATTACAAAAATATAATTTATATTATCTTTGACATAATTTCAATTATATTATTTGATTCTTATATGAAATTGTAACTTTAAGAAAATACTTATATTTAAAAAAAAATCACCCTCATTTTTGTTTTTCTCTTTACACATATTTTTGTTTCAAAATATTATATTCTTATAGTCGTGTGAAAAGCTGCTAAACATATGAAATTCTTATTTTATCCTCATTAAATGTAAAAAAAATATTTTGGTTAAATATCGCACGTATGTAAAAATTATAAAAAAATATATAATTTCATTTTTATATGTTTTAACAAAAAAAAAAAAAAAGATTAATATCAAAATAATGTCTGCCTTCATTAAAACTAATGTTGATGACTACTATTACACATTATTTTATGAATAAACCCAAAGCTATACCGAATATAATATTAAACGCCATATAGTTATCATATATATGTATAATACCAATTTATACAAAAGTTTTTATGTATAACAAAAAAAAAAAAAAAAATTATAAAACATCTAGATACAATTTACTCTATGGAATACATGAACATTTATTTTATTTACAATATTATTATTTCTATGTTAAATAAACTTAAATCTGATCTAAGTATGTCTACAAATTCGTTGTTTAAACGTAACAACTTCTATTATATATCGTGTAGTACATGGATTAAAATTTGATAAAAACTTTTGTTTAGTTGAAAAAAAATAAAAATAAAAAAAATAATATTATAATATTAAATATTGTGAAAACTGCAGTTTTCTTTATAATTGCTGAATAAAGAAAATATTGATTTATTTTTAACTTGTATATCTAAGTAAAAAAATATAGTTAAGAACAAAAAGAAATTTTCGAATGTTTTTCTTTGTTATGCTGTTGTGCTTGAAAATCATATAAATTTAGCTATTATTAAACTTTTACAATTATTTTTCTGATTTTTAAACAAATGCAGCATAACTATGTAATTCACAATAAAAGCTAAAATATGTATGTAACCATTACTATACAAATACTTGAAAATAAAAGGCTCTAGGTTCAAATTGTACAGAATTCCACTTTAATCGATATTTTTGAAAGATTTAAAGAAAAAAAGTTTAATCTGAACCTTAACATTTTTCTTAAATTGACAGAGTATTATATGAAAGTTTTTTTTTGTCTAATAATACAAGTTCCCCTTTTTATTTTATTTATTTATTTTTGTTTTTTTCAATCAGTCAAATGGAAGTAGATTTCCCATTTTCTTAAAAAGGCGTAAAATACAATTTTTTCTTTTTTTACTTATTTTTATATAGAAAATATTTTTTTTTGTATCAAAATATGATCTTATGCTAACAAATTTTAAAAACTCAAACAAAAATTGTTTGTTTTCCTTCAAATATTCTTACAAGCCGCTTTTCCTTATTTTTTTTTTTTTTTGGTACCTACATATGTGTCTTGTATATACTTAGATAAGTACATATACATTTATATACATTTATATATTTTTTTGAAGGATATGAATTTTCATGGGCGAAAAGCTTTTTATGTTATTGTAATGTTAAATAAACCTTTTCAAAACTTATGCATATGTTTGTTTATTCATTAAACAAATGATAAGGATATTATATTATGTTGTATATGAACATTTATGTTACATACATACATAATATAACGTAAAGTGTACAAAAAAAAACATTGATATTATTTTTTTTTTAACAAAATTTTGATGATTATACATACTATTATACTTCATTGTATATGCCTTTTAAAATGATACTTTAATTTAAAATAATATGTCATTTATTATTATTTTCTCTGGAGCATAAATTATCAAGGACATTTTTTTTTTCATTAAAGTTTCCATAATACATATAAAGTATTTTAAAGTGTACAAAATATAGTCGACTTCTTTAATTATCATGAAGTATAAAAATTGTACATATTCAATTTATTTTAAGAAGCTACTTATCTAGTTTATTGTTTTCGTACATATGACCCGATCACTGTTATAATTCGGAAGAAAAATTAATAATTTTTTTAGTTTAGAGTAGTTTAGTTTGAAATTAGATTAAATAAAGTGTAAGACAATCGGAACAGATATAAAAATACAATAAATAACATCATGTTCGCTGTACTATTGGTTGAGGTCACCGTCCAATCCCAAAAAATATTTTGGTCTAAATTTGTTGGAAATTTTTTTAATTTCAAAATAAAATATTTCCTCGAATATTTCATTGCTTTCCATTTATTTCAATCACAATCATTTGTTTACTTTCTATTATTGATTATATGTATTATATTTTAGCAAAAGGTTTAAATACATAATCTTAATTATATATATAATGTACCATTATATCTTTTTCTATGAAAATATATATAATTTTAATAGACTTATATGAAAGACTTCATAATGTTTAATTTATATATTGGTTTTAAATTGACTATAAAATCTTAGTATATTTACTTACTCAGATTATTTCTGTGTTTTCATATAATAACTATAAACTTATGTGAATAAATAATACTGTTTGATGAAAATTGCATATTTATTTGATTGTATTGTAAGATTATTATTTTTTAACCGCAGGTTATAAATTAAAAACAATAAAATAAAATTAATTATTTATATTCTTTATTTTTAATTTTTTATTTGTTATATGATCACCGTAAGTATGTTTGTATGAAAGTTTAAACTAAATGTCCACATAATATCAGTATACCGATCTACGTATTCTATCGTATACGATACGTAATAAAATGCGGGCATTTATATTTTCATACTTGGTTTAAATTTCCACATAAATGATAAATTTTGTTTTCTTTATTCTTTCATAATTTTTATTATTTTGACAGGTTTTGCAGTTTGGTTAACATGAAGTCTGTTAAGTTCAAAGGCTCTTCAATAATTTTCATTCTGTATTTGTTGTTTACCAAATACTTGAGACATTTTTATTTTTTTATTTTTTCTATTTTTATAAAGTAATTAGTCGCTTGATTGAGTTCCAAGCAAATGTCACAAAAAGTTTGTATTTAATTTAAAAATAAATTTTTGGACATTTTCTTTTTTTTTTATATTTTGATTGCTGTGTTCTGTGATGTCTTTAAACTATTTAGAAGGACAATAATACAAAATGTATATATATATTTTTTTTTATTAATGTGTATAGTGAATGTATATGAAATCTATAAAGTCATGCATGTACATTTATAGGTAGGTACATAATATAAAAAAAATAATACATAAGCATTTAGAAATAAGATATAGAAAATTATGTGTCCACAAAAAACTCAAGGAAAAATTTAAGTGTAGTACAATTACTCTCATCAGTCAAGTAGGAATCAAATATCAAATTTATAGAAATTTACCTTGACAATTATATTATATATTTTTCAATGAAACAAATAGAAATTTTTAATGTAAAAAATATTTTATAATTTGTTGAGTTATTGTCATGTTTGTACATTATTACGTTGTACGAATATATACAAAAAAGATAAAAAATTGATTTGTTATGGTTTTAGATCGAATCTGTGTTTTAATAGACATTTACTTTTGTTTGAAATTTAATACTAAATGTAAAATTTTGAGCACATAATGCCAGAAAAGAAATAACATTTATCTACCCCGAGTATTGATCGGCTTAAAGGTTCTAATTCCCAAACCCGTAATCGCAATATCTTACATTTTACCTTGACTGAAATTGAACAAAATATTTAGCTCGTTTTTAATTTTTAACGGAAAACAGGCTAAAAATGACAATCTGACCTATTTGACCTTGCTATAAGAATATTAGCCAAATTACTAAAATAATCCATTAGTTCGTTTTCCACTCATACGCAAAATTATAGCCTCTGCACCAGCTACATTTTGTATCAAGTACATTATATCATTGAAATAATTTTCTATCACTTTTAAAGTACAATCTAAAAATAAAAATGTAACAAGTCCGCAATAACGTTTGGTTGCTATGCCTCGTCAACAAAAAATAAATAAAATTGTTTATCGTCCAATCATCACACGTTGTTTGTATCGCATATACTGTTCAAGTAGACTTGGTATAAAAAAAAAATTGCTAAAAAATCACTTTTTTATATCATCTTACAAAAAAAAAAACAAGTAAAAATGAGACAAGCACGTCTTTCTTTGTTGAAATTTCATAAAAACAACAACAAAAATAAAGTATTTGTATACATATGTACCAAAAATGGAACATTATTTTTATCTTTTTGTTTTCATCTTTGTTGCTGTTATCCTTGAACCAAAAAGGTCTTTCTAACATTAATTAATAAATAAATAAAATAAGGCGAGTGACTTTTGTTAAAATAAAGAAATAAAAATGTATAAATATTTATTTTTTTTCTTTTTGGTTTTTAATTATAAAGTTAACTGAAAACCAAAAAAAAAAAATCGAAAAACTAATTATATCTATTATTTTTTAGGACGCGAATTCATATTAGAGTTTTCAACAAATTTGAACTATATACCTATAAAATTATCGATAAAATCGTATTGAGCCAATAATTTTAATAATCTAAGAAGTAAAAGAAAAATATCGAATAGGATTAGAATTTCGATGGCAACAAAAATCAACAACTGTCAAAGAGATTCATTAAATTATTATTTTCTGAAAATTTTAGTCCCATTTTGATAGTGCAATAGACAGTTGTTGTTCACTATTTAAACGAATATATTTCTGGAGAGTTTTATTTTATTTGTAGTTAGTACCATAATTACTTCAAACTCTCTAAGCGAAACAATAAGCGGGAAAAGAATGAGCTTTTAACCACTTTTAACGCTGTTAAAGATTTAATAATTAAAAAAAAAATTTTAAAACAAAAATATCTATATAAAAATCAGATTAAATTATTTATTCGATTCCATTAAATTCTTTAAAATTTATTTTCTTAACAAAATTTAGAATCCATAAAATCTCTATCCCTCTTTATAAAACTTTTTAATCCATAGAAGACTAAAAAGTTATTTGCTTTCAAAATGTTTCCTTAAAATCATTTACCTACGTTTAAAATCAGTGTAATATAAGATTTTTATTATATAGGAAAAAAATATATGTATATATTTTTCACAAAGTTTTTTATGAAAAGTACAAACTTAATATTACAAAATTCTCAAAGTACCATCATAATATATAATTCTCTAAAATTTTCTATATCTACCAAAACTTATTAGCAAATCGATTCATTTAACATAATAATAGACATTTTTACATTTTAGATTTTTTCAATTTTTCTTCAACTTATTTGTCAATGCATATACTACACCAAACGGATTTACAGGATCCTAAAAACAAAACAAGATGATACAATAAAGTTGATCCACCTTAAATAAAGATTTACAAAGTAAATAATTAATTATATATTTAACTTTCCTATATAACAACTAACTGAATCTAATTTTTAATACTTATTTTCTTCAACTGGCAGTTATTTTAATATTTTACAACACAAATAATAACTTTTCTTAGATTTTTGTGTACCCAAGAAAAGTTTTAAATAAACTTTTCTTCTTTTGTTCAACAAAATAGGTATAAAAATTATCTATGTATATATAACTTCATTTAGAGAAATTTTCTTACAAAAATTCCTTATGAATTTTAATTACTCATCATGTTTAGGTTTAGCATTAAAAAAAATTATTATTCTTTTTGTGAAAAAAAGAAATGAAAACAAAAAATCATAAAATACTTTTTAAGTGAAAATGAAATACGTATGAAAAAAAAAAAAAAATTTTTTCATTCTTTAATGACTTTCTTAATTATTATTTTATACTCCCTAAACAACTTTATGCACTGTGAAATTTTATATTTAATTATCCTTTTAAATTACATTTAATATCAAATTAGTTCAATTTCTTAAAATATTATTATTATTATTATTATTAAAATTAAATTATTATTAAAATTAAATTAAAACAAAAATTAATTCATTCTGTCTATTTAAGATAATTTGGTGATTTTAACTTTACCGATGTTTCCCACTTTATAACGTCGCCGCCACGAATTGCTTTTTTTTTTAGCAACTTCGTAGTGTCTTATGATTGTGATTGACACGAACTGGGAATCATCTAATAAATAAAAATTAAAATTCTCTGTTTCTCTGTTCTCTGTTCTCAATCATGCTTAAACTGCTGGGGAGAGTGGGGGGGCGGTTTTGAAATTTAGTTATATTCCGATTAAATGTTAGATCTTTGGACCCGAAACGACTATTTAGAAGACTGGATGTGTTAAGGCATCCATCCAAGGTTTTGAGTTTCCAATGTTTTTAGTGCACAAAACTTGGATTAAAGTGTTTTTATATTAATATAAGCTAGGTACTACCGTACCAGGCCGGGTATTTACACTAGTATTTATATAGAAAAAAAGTGTTTCGATCTGTCAATAAAATAATCAGAATTTTTAGCTTGCATAATATTCATAATTATTATTTTTTTTATTAATTTTCAAACTTTAATTGAATAATGATCGAAAATGAAATTTCATAATTCTGTTGATTGATTTAAAATAATTTGAAAATATAGCGTCTCAATCTATGAACATGATCAATCTAAACATGATCAATCTGAACATGATCTGAACATGATCTGCTTGTTTGAAGATTTCAAGATATTTCGAAAATGAAGGATATCATAGCTTTTATGTAATTTGATATATTTTTTAAATCACCAGCTTCTCCACAAGGTAATTTTGTTATCAAAACAAAGGATTGCTCCCGTTGAAAAGAAGGCCACATGGAAATTATAGAGATAATAAGCTTGCTTTAATAAAACTAAAATGTTTGAGTTTTTTAATGAATATTATTAGAATAACTTGATATTGAATTAATATTGAAAAAATCTTATTTTTGACTTTAAATTTCTACCAGGTCGCCCCCCCCTAGTGGTTAAAAGTTTGGCTTCTCCGCTTAGGGAAGAAAGTAATCCTTTGTCCTTGGTCCAGCCGAACTTATCAATTAAAAATCATAACTCCATCATAATCAAGAGGAAGAAGAAAATTCATAACAATAAATACTTAATGCATATTGGATTAAGTATACAGTATTCTATGCAAGAAATAAGCTTTAAGTGTTTTAACTTTAATCTTTTTGAAATGTTTATTTAATTTCATTTTTCTTTTTATATACAATTATCATCAATCTCTCTAACTTAAGGAAGAGTATATTTTTGTTTTATATAAAACAAAAATTTAATAAATTCTTAATTTTCCTTAAATCTAAACTAGGTATATACTATAAATATTTGACATAATTTGCATATATCGTATAACGAAAATAACTATAAATAAAAATACCCTGGAAGATATTATAACAATTCTACATAAATGTGCATACAAACATATATATAAAAAAAAAATTCAATTGAAATTCATTGCACTAGAACTCAATTTCATTTTTTATCAAAGAGATTTTTTATCTTTGAAGACATCATTGTTGAATATATTTAAAACAAGAAAAAAAAAAAACTAAAAGAAAATAAATAATCAACTCGGGGAAGAAAAAAAAAAATTAGTAAAAGAATTTATATTTATATTTTGCTAGAATTTTTTATTTCATATATAAAAGGATCCTGATAATTTTATTTTTTTATGTGAAATGTATTTAATAAGTCATATATGTATACCATAAATATGGAAAAACAATGTTTATGTACTTACTTATACTCAGGGAAAGTGAAAAGAAATTTTGATTTTAAACTATGTACATATGTATCAGTGGCGTGCGGTGACTTTTATTTGTAGGTGTGCAGAGTTGTCCCACCCTTGGAGTGACCCAGAACCAATGACGAGGACGTAGAGGGACTATGGTTCCATTTTTTTTTTATTTATTTTATTTTTTTTTTTTTATTAATCTAGATTGTAGTTAATTATAATTTATAATGTTTTGAATTAAATTTAATTTCACAATAGTGCTTCTCCTCAAAAAAATTTTAAAATAAAAATATTCTGTGTAAAAAAATTCAACATGCATTTTGTTACTGTAATTTCCTTTTGAGATTTAATTACACCAACCAAACGCAACTAGAATATTTTACGTTCAGAATATTTTTATTCCAAAATTTTCCTTACTTGCCATTTACACAGGACGTTTTCGAAGATTAAAATCAAGGTTTTTTTTGACTGTGTGTGTAAAATTTGTATAAAACGGAAAAATCTTGATTTTACTCTGGACTAAAAATCTTGCTTAAAATATTAATTATTTTCTGTCAAAAAAAAAAAAAATGGAAAAAAAAATTTTTTAAAATAGAAATATCAAATATAAAAAAATAAATAAATGAAAAACTGAAAACGAAAAAAAATATTTTTGCTTTATTTATTTTTTGATTTATAAACTTAAAATTAAAATCAAAATTTAAATAATTTTATTAAGAAAAATATTTTAATCCAAACTAAAATCTAGATTTTAATCTGGACAGTGAAAATTATTTCGGAGATTTTTACGAAAATACATTAAAAAAAAATGTTAATTTTAATCTTCCAAAACATCCTGTGTAAATGGCAGGTGAGAAGCATTAAACTAAATTTTAACAAAAACATTTCATTAAACAATTTTTTTTTAAAGACAACATTATTGTCACAACCGTTTACTTTTCAGAATCTTACGATTCTTATGTTCAAAAAACAACACACCTTCACAGTTTTCCACTAGAGTTCTTATGTTCAGAGAGAGAAAAATTCCCTTGAGCGACAAAACATCAAAAGCACAAAACAAAACAAAACAAAACTCACCTTCACAGTTTTCCACTAGAGTTCTTATGTTCAGAGAGAGAAAAATTCCCTTGAGCGGCAAAACATCAAAAGCACAAAACAAAACAAAACAAAACACACCTTCACAGTTTTCCACTAGAGTTCTTATGTTCAGAGAGAGAAAAATTCCCTAGAGCGGCAAAACATCAAAAGCACAAAACAATATAAAAAGCTTACACCTTCACAGTTTTCCACTAGAGTTTTTTGTGTAGGATCAGAAATTGTTTATAATGTTCGTTTGTTGATAGAGAGGTGCAGAAATTTTGTAGCACACAAAAGGATTTATTTTTTGTTATTTTGCTTGTGTAAAATGATTACGCATGCGCAATGCTGGAAATTTTTTATATGAAAAATGAAAAGCTTTATTACTTTTGTTCAAGCAAGTTGTGCTAGCACCTGATTAGCACCAAAAAATTTGTTATAACTATAATTGCTGTGCGATAATGGTAAATTTTTAGTTTTTACTTTTTTCAGATTCTAACGCGATTTTTGAAAATATTCAGAGTACTTTTGTTTGCCAATATGTATTGAAAAAAGAAACATATTGATTTAAAAACTCTAGCTAGTTATAATTTCTTTTATAATTTTATTTTGATAAGGTATTTTTTAAGAGAGTGTGCTCTGCACCGGGAGCACCTTAGACCGCTCGCCACTGATATGTATAGTTCCTAATGAATATAACTTGAAAATGTTTGACTTTTCTGATTATAAGGATAAGTTTATGTGACATTTTACTCTTATCATTTGTCTTTTTCCCCAAACAATTGTCTTACAACTCAATCTTTGAAATTTTTATTGTATAAGATACTGTGGTCATCAAATACTCAGATCACGTAAATATGTGACAGAATGGATCGACTGGGAACGACAGCCGGACCCAACGGCTATGTTTGCTAGCTCTTCAAATTGCGTACCAATGGTCACCCGTTGGAAGGTAATTAAAGGAAATCGAGGTTTCATAAATGGCGCTCTGTAGTAGGGTCCTTCTTGTGACGTAGTTGGGATCGCCTCTGAAACACCATGTTGCTTGTTTCTTATAGCGAAAATTTTTGTGTGACTTTTTTTGCAACTTTTATTAATTTATTCATAAAATTTTGTAATTTTTGTACAAGAAATCTAATATGAAAATACTAAAATTCTTTTAATTCAAATTAAACCTTCAGAAATTCAAAATGATTTCCTTATACCGGGTTTTCTTGAAATAAAGAAAAAAAAAAATGATATGAATAAAACTAAAAAAAAAAGATTGCAATAGTTATAGGTACACTTCAATTAACAGATATTAAAATTAAGGTTAATAATGTGCATTGTACTTGAAGCCAATGAAATTTCTGTTTATAGCCATATTTAATGCTATTTAAGTTTTTACGATTTTGTAACTTTTCAATAAAAAAAAATTTATATGTGTTCTTTAGTCAACGTCATTGACTGCAAAAATATTGTAAAAAATTTAATTTTTGAAAAGGCTTGAAGCTATAGGTTTATTTTTACCCAAATCGTTTTTACAAAATTTAGGTAATTTAGTTTAAATCTCGGTTTAAATTTTCAAATTAAAAAAAACACAATATCAAAAATTCCTTGAATGAATCATATTTTTTGAATGAATGAATAATGAAAACTTTCTTAAGCAACAATTAAATAGATATGCTGCCCTGCATTCTCTGTTTAATTTAGAGTATTTTTCTCTAGTTAGAGCTATGGTAGAGCTATGTTTTAAGCAACTCTAGCTGGATTATCTAAGAATTTTGTTGAGATTTTTTAATCTAGAAATAATCTTTTCATGTTTACAACTTTTCCAATTCCATAATTCAAGATAAGTCTCTTCTATCACACTTTTTTACCTTTATTAATATCAATTTAACTTTTGAGATGAGTTTCTGTAAACTTTATAACCTACATATAAATTATTTATCGAATATTTTATTAATTTTTATAAGTATTGTATATTTCGAGTGTTTTAAAGTGTTTTTATTAAAAATAATTTCTTTTTTTTTTATTCTAAAGAGCAATATTTTATGTGTACATACATATAGAACAAGTACATTGAGATATGTAAATCCTTTTTAATATTGATTCAATGTAAAAACAAAAACTTAATTTAAAAATACCTTTTTTTCCATATTCAAGTCGTTTTAAATTTATGTTTTATAGAAATACACAAATTTTTTTTTTAATTTCTGCCTTTTATTTATTCGTTTAATATTTTATTTTAATGGGAGCATGAAATCAAGAGACGTCTGTTTTCTTTAGATAGAAAAATAAAAAATAATAAAAAAAAAAAAAACTTAAATAAATGTAGGCAGGGTACTCGAATATACCTATATATTTTAAAAATAATAAAAATAAAATATAGTGCATATGGTGTAATAACCTTAACAACACTTAAGAAATTGTATGTATGTAAAATTTCATAAAAAATGACATTATGATGTTGTTTTCAAGAACTTGTTTAGTTTTTAATAAATTTATATACAAATTTAGTATTTATAATGTAGAAAAATGTAAAAAATTTTATTAAAAAAAAAGACACATGAATAAATTTTTATTATATTAATAGATTATTCATAGATTAAATATATATATTATATTAATTAGATATATACTTTACATCCACTGTCAATAATATTCTTATTTTAGTATTTTTGAATCAGATTTATACGTGGATTTCAAAGCTCTGGAATACTTTTATAAATACTTAGTTGATTATGAATTCGTTCGATTCCTCTGATAAGTCAAAAAGAGGTTAACTACAGATTATATCCCTTTGACAAATGAATACAACAGTAATAAATTTAAAGTATAACACGTTATTGTGACTTCTTAGAGTTAAGTGGTTTAATAACTCTATCCTTGTTCTATACCTACTATATTGTGCTATATACTTTTAATCTAGCTTTCCTTATTTAATAATCATGGTATGTATAATTTTCTTCTATTCTATTATACCATAGAGAATAATTTGAACTCGATTAAATCAATAAAATTACAATTGTGTTAAAAACATTTGAATTGAAAGACGTACAAACAGGGCCTGTGAGAGACACTTGGAGAGACACTTGAAGTAGTAACTACTGTTTAAAAAACTTTTATATAATAATTTCAACTTATGTTGCTACTCAAAGCATAATAAATATTTCACTAAAACCACAAGAATAAAATCATAATATTGATCAGTTAGTTGTTTGTTGCGTACGTAAAAGTGCGAATTCAACTTTTTGATCGTTTTGTATATAATATTGTTTGGAGCCTACCTAAATTAAGACGCCCATGTCAAAAAAACTGATAATTTTAATCCAATTGAAAAGAATTTTTTTAAATCGAAATTGTGGAAAATTTTTACAGTCAGTAAGTAAACTTAAGTATAACTATGATTATAGATTTTTAAATAGAACCAAAAATTATTTTCATATAATAGTATGGAACTTATATATAAAATTTAATAATTAAACCGTTCAAGGGCAGTAAGTTTAATACTATAATAAAAATGTTATTTTGTTTACATAACATTTCATGACATATTATAATAAATATAATATATAAATGAAATAAATAAAAATACATAAAGCTAATGAATATTATACACATTATAGTACATATAGTTATTTTCCCTTTTTCCCCATTAAAAATAAAAAATAAAAATTAATTTTCTTTTAATGTTCCTTTATTATTATTATTATTATTATTATTTTTTATAATATTATGGCAAAAAGTAGAAAAAAAAATGAAAGCTTCATGTCGGATATAAGTTAATTAGAATTAGAGCAGCACTAAACGAAATGTGCCAGAAAAAGAAATTGAAGGAAAAAACAAAAAAAAAAACGAAAACAAGAATTCAAATTCAAAAAATGTAAGTAATTAAATATAAAATATTCGTATAAAGAATCTTTAACTAATAATAATAAAAAAAAAAGGAAATTTGAAAAAAAAAAAAATGATATTTTAATTTGTATAAATTAATTGAACCCAAGAGTCTGAAATAATGTTCAAAACAGTCACGAAATTGAAAGGAAAATATTTCTTTTTTTTTGTTTTTTCCAGGTTTTTGCTTTGTTGAATATACTTAGTATTAAAGTCATTAAGTCTAAAGTGTATGTACTGTGTACATATAATACCAGAAATTTAAGGTACAAAAATCTTTTCATTTGATATCATTTTGCCATTAAATTAATGAAAGCACCTTAATAAGTACATATACATAAGTATTTGAAAAAAAAAAAATAATAAAAAACTGTTAGATAAAAAAAAACTTATTTACAAAATTTTTCCTAAAATTCAATGATTAGAAGAACTTAACACAGAATACAATTTCCACATCGTCGTACAATACAAAAAACCTTAAAATAAGCTTATACAAACATTTGAACTGAATTGAACGCAGAATTGAGAAATTCAATTCAGAAAATTAGAAATATGGATAGGAACGGATCACAAATCAAGTGACAACAATAAAAATATTTCGCCCCAAGAACATATGATTTTAAAATAACTATTATTATTGAATGAAAAAAAAAATACATTATCAAAAATCCCTTAAATGAATAATATTTTTTGAAAAACGAATAATGAAACACTTTCTTTATTAACAATTTCTTTATCTGTACACTTAGATTGTCTAGTTTATCTGTTCATTTTACAGTATTTTTCTCTAGCTAGAGCCATGGTAGAGATGTGTGAGAACAGCTTCAGCTATATTATCTATGAACTTTGTTGAGATTATTTAATCTAGAGATAGTCTTTTCAACCGTCATGGTGTAGTGGTATTTTCATTATCCTACAGCATGTTCCGTCGTGGGTTCGATTCCCACCTCGGACTGGAATCTGTGCTAATTTTCCCAATTTGTCCACTTGAATTAAGTGTTGTGTTATTTTTCAAGTCTACAGAATAAGTGCATAGAAGAGAACTTGCACTGAAAATTTTGAACAACATAGAGCTGAAAATTTTTTTTGTTCTTTTTAGTTTGGCTTCTTCAAATTCCATACTTAATTCAAGATGATCCTCTTTTAGTTCTACTACACTTTTATGTCTTTCTTTACTATCAATTTTAATTTCATCCATTTTAAAATTCAATTTCACATACATATTAAATAAAACTGTTTAAAATTTTAATATTTAACAAAAAATACATTTGATAGAGAAGTAAATCCAATTATTGAGATGGATAGTGGGCATATAAATCTACTTAGAACCTATATTCATGATTTCTCTCTAGAAAGTCTACTTAGAGTCTAAACTATGACTAGACTGGCTAGACATATAACTGCTGTGTACACTTCTGGAACAAGCATAAAGAGCTCTTTTACCAACTACAGCTAGGGATCTACTCTACGGTATCTATTGTATCGGCACATTTAGTATAGGCGCCTAGATCTTCTATAGATTAAGCATATTGTGGCAGACGCAACTCTAGCATAAATCAAATTAGATGGAGAACAGTAAAAATTAATTGATATATATAGAAATTTCAAAAACTTAATATTAAAAAAAAAAACCAAAATTTAAAATATTATGTTACCTAGATATGAAATAAAATGTTTACCTTGGAATGCCGCCTCAATAGCTAATTCAGTTTCAGCAATTGTTGAATTAACAATTGCCAATAGCATGAATAGCATTAAAATTGAAATCCACATTTTTTTCAAGTTTATTTCCATAATTTTTGTAATTATTTAGGTTCTTTTTTTTTTTCGTTTCTTAAACCTTGGTATTTTTAATTAATTTAATTGAAAATTTGACTGAAATTTTCATTTTCTTAAGAATTTTAATTTACAAAAAAAAAAAAAATTAAAAATTTTTTTTATTCCACTTATATTTTATGCTTCTCTTCTTTTTTTTTTTTTAAACTTGCTTTCGAAAATTTATTTTTATTTTTCCAAGAAAAACATTTTATATTATTAACATAGTACTACCCATATTATTAACATACCAAATGTAACAATAATAATAAAATGGTACAAAAAAAAAACGAAAAAAAAAACTTCAAAAAAACAAAAACATAAATTATTTTCTTTTAATTTTCTTTTTTATGAACATTTTTTTTTTGTTTTAGCTCTTTTTTATTTTTTATGTTTTTTTTATGGAAAACGAGAGTAATTGATAATGTGTTAAGTAAAAAAAAAAAAAATTATTTTTTTTTATGCGTTGATTCCAAAAAGAGAATTTTTTTTTTATTTATTTATTTATTTTTTATTAATTTTTTATTTTTTTATTTTTCTATGAATGAGTTGAGTACTAAAATTCTCTCAAAAATAAAACAAAAAAATTTTTTTTTTGTTTCTCAAGTTTTCCTGAACTTTTTTTTTTTTTTGGTTTTTTCCTTTATGGGGGATGGGAATGTCAATTTAATAAATTTTGTTTATTTTAATAAATTGTAATTGAGAGATTGTTTCAGGTTTTTTTTTTTTTGTCAACTTTTATCTCTTTAAATTTTTTTTTTTCTATAGTTTAATTATAAATTATAATTTTAATTTTAATTTTTTTTTTTTTACTTCTTATTATTTTAAATTGGTAAAGAAAGGTATATTATATTAAAATACAAAAATTATCAACTTAAACTCTCTCGCTCTTTTTCTCACCCATCTAACAATGTACTAACATAGCAAAAAAAAAAATTAAAATAAAAAATTGTGGATTTTAAGTTTTGCAATTTCGAGTCTCGATTAAATCTTTTTTAATTTTTTTATTTTTTTTTTTTTTTTCAAGTAAACTTCAACGCATACATAGATGAACGCATCGCGAAAGAAACAAAAAAAATGTCAACTTTTTTCTTTATAACACAATTTCTTTTGATTTGCTTTCTTTTTATTGAATTTTTCACTTTATTGATATAGGAGCGGAGTTTTTGGGGTTACTAATACTTAAAAAGAAAAAAAACTGTATGTTTCTGATTGTTTGAGCCAATAAAATTTTTTTTTTTGCTTCAAACGAAATGGTAAAAATTAAATATTCTTGTCACAATTATTTGCATAAAAAAAAAAATTTAATAAATAAATAATTCCAAAACTTGGTGAGAGATTGAAATTTTTTTTGTGTTTTTTTTTTTATATGAATTTATATTAAAATTTGATTATATTTAGATTTTAATTCTTATCCTTAAAGACTTTTATTTACATTTCAATTAGGTTTTTTAATTTTTTTTTTTTTTTCCTTTTTTTATTTTTGTTTATTTTTAAAATTATATAGCTAATCTTTATTCATTAATTATTTTTTGTTTACTTATTTTTTTTGTGCAAATTTATATATACCTTCTTGTTTATTATATTTATTTACCTCTATAGTTTTAAGTTGTAAAATAAAATATAAATCCCAAATATTTTTGCACCCACACATATAAAATAAAAAAATTAAAAAATTTAGTCGTTGTATACAAAAAAAAAAAGAAAGAAAGAAATGTTATTAATATTATATCCTTTTGAGAAAAAATAAACTTTCATTCGATATGTTTTTTGCGTTTTCTGTGAATTTATTTATTTTTTAATTTTATTTCTATTATGAATAAAATTATTATCCTTTTTGAAGCCTTATTAATCTCGTGTGTAGAGTTTTTAATCCATTTGTTTTGTTTTTTTTTCGGGGTAAAATAATATACCACCAATATTATCTTTGGAAGTAAATTTTTTTTTATTTCCCAATTTATATAACTTCTTTTTTTGGGTTTTTTTTTTTTTTTAAGAAAAATATCCGCGGCGGGAAAAAAAATGTAAATTACCGACTAGTTTTTTTTTTTTTAAACATGAACCATATTCAAGAAAGTCCGTTCTCAAACTAAAAATTTTCATGAAAAACTTAAATTGTATACTAGTTAAGTAATGCGAGAAAAATTTGCTTCTTACGAGAAAAAAAAAAGAGTAAATTTTTAGAATGTTCTACAAATGAAATGAAAATCGAATTGTAGAACATAAAAAAAATCGAAATTAAGGATATTTTTTATAACATTAGAGCTTTTTTGTTTCTCTTTAACACAAACAAAAAAAAAAGGATATTTTCTTTAATAATAATTTTTAAAATGGGATCGTTGTGATATTATCCTTAACTTAAAATTCCGAAGTTGCAAAATCATCTGCATGGAAATAAATCGAAATAAATTTAAATTTATATATTATTAAATTAAATGTAAATATATAGTAACAATGTACTAATTAAGATTTGAATATGAAGGGAAAACAATTTTAAAAAAAAAATTTTTAATTTAATATTCGAATGGATAATAAAATACAAAATCAAGAATTATAAACATTTTGCTTTTCTAAAATCATTGTAAGTACACATATAAAATTATCACAACTATAAGTATTTGATTATGCCAATGTATCATAGCTATACAAGCAAATTTAATTGTGTCTTTGAGCATACACTTTAAACGTTATAATTATAACTAATTAATGGAATTATAAGTAATAATGTCAATTCTAATAAATGTGAGCCATGTTGGCAATATCCTATAATATAAAACATCAACAACACATTACAGCCCATGTATTTATTTATACTTTTATAATAAACTAATGTAAGAATAAGAAATCATGATGTAAATGTAAACAAAAAAAGAAGTCTCAAATAAAAATTTACTTACTTACTTACTTATTTGATTATGCCCCCATTATGCTCGTTGTTATGCTGTATAAATTTGTTTACAATTTATTTTTAACAAATTTTCTTTTTCCCTGCACTTAAAATTGTTGTTGTTACAACAAGAAAATAATAATATTTCTACATAAGTCACTGGTGGTTTATTAAGCAGGTGTTATTGTATTTGTGGAAAATTTAGATTAATTTTGTGTGTGATTTAATTTTAAACGCAAACACTATAAAACATTCAAACAAAAGTTTTAATAAATACCTCATAAGATTTCTTTCAAATGTCTTAATAATGTATATTGACTTTTAAACTAGGTTCATTAGTTCTCACTTGAATAATTTTGTATATTCTCCACATTATTAAATAATGTTTTTGATCTTCTACGTCCTAAACCAGAATATTTCGAATGTTAAACTTTATTGAAACATGAAAATATTGCATGCATTTATATTTCCCACAAATATGTATTTATTTCAAAATATCTTATTTTCGTTAAAATTGTGTATTCAAATTCAAAGTCATGTATTCAAATTAGGTGTTAAGAATTATATCATTTGAGTTTTAAACAAATTGTAACGATTAATAATAATTGATAATCACGAAATTTGTTTTTTAAAAGATAAAAGAAAACATACATATATACTTAGTTGAAATGCTTTTAAAACGCTATATTTGTGTGACAAAATATTCGGTATTATATTATTAAAATATTATTGGTGGAATAACTATATCTTCCTTAAAAAACTTTTCTTGATTTTCTATAACTTGAAAATCTATAATTTCCTAATTGAAGTTAATATATTTGAAACGTGCGAAGTAACTAGTAATAATGAAAATAAAGAAATTTATTGAAAATATGTTTATAACTGTTTAAATTAAATCAAACCAATTTTTTTAGTATATTATTTTTTTTTTTATTTATTTTATTATTTTATTAAATTCAATTAGGTACAAAAGTATTTACATTACATTTTATCATAATCTTAACTTAATTTCACTAAAATAATCATTTTTTATTTTAATACAAGCAGCTTATAAGCTGGAATAAGTATTAATTATAATTGATTGGTTGTCTATTTTTATTGTTCGAATTAGTAATTTAGTAGAATAATTATTCAATTGTAAGCAATAAACTAACCATTTAGTAGATTATACTATTTAATACTACAAGGATAAAGTAAAATTTTCTATAAAACTAACACTAATCATTATTTTATCTGCCATTTCTAAATTTGAATATGCAATGAGATTTAAGCTTTTTAACAAATAGATCAAGTGTTTGGCATTCTTTGATAGCAGAAGGAAGATTGTTAAATAAGTCTGTAGAAGACATAAGAAGTCCTTTTAACTTCATCATTGATTTAGATTTTTCCATATGGATGTTATTTCCATTTCTTAGCAGGTGATTGTGTATTTGATGGTTTTTAGTTAAAGTAATATTTGATTTTGTGGTACAGTTAACGATTTTGTAAACAAATTTAGCTTTTTCAATGAATATATGTTCATCCAGATCAAACTTTCTAGTCAGTACGTACAGCTCTTTAGTTGGCACAAATCTATCAATACCACACAGGACCTTTAGACTTCTATTCAGTAGTATTTTTATTCGATTTTTAAGTAGGTTGGTGCAACTCGACCAAGCAACGATGTTATAACAAACATGGGACATAATGTGGCTATGAAAAATTATGTTGGCTGTTTCCGGATTAAAAAATAATTTTGATCTTTTAAGATCAAATCTTTTAAGATCTTATAATGTTATTTATTTCCGTAAATAAAAATTAAAAACTGAATATTAATCAGTTTCCTAATATAATTTGAACTAGGTACTAATAATATTATTTAAGAATCTAATACAATAATTTGAACGGAAAATTCCGCTTTTTCTTTTTTTAAATTACATTTTTTTTTTCGGGCATATATCAAAGGCTTTTATTATACTTATAAAATTGTTTTAATTTTATCAAGCCTTCCTAAATGAAGGTCGGATTTGTATTTGAGTGAGTCAATAGAAAATTGATATATTTACTCAATAAATAAAAAAGATTATAAAAATTTTAAACAAATTTTTTTTCACAATTTTATATATTAATTATAAAAATTTTAAGCCAATGGCTAATGTATACAAAATTTCCACTTTTGAACTGAAGGCAATTTTTATGTACTTTATACAAATTTCTAATTAAAAGGTAGCTAGGTACCAATAACAAATTTTTTTTTTATTTTTTCTTAAAATATACAAAAAAGGTGACTGCTGATCTAGTATATTTGTACCGTACCTATAAAGTTTTGTACTACATTTTATGAAATTTTTGTTGTAGGCATTTTCATAAATTGTACAAGTGAATTTTGATTGAACACCACAATAATTAAAAGTGTTTTTTTATAATTTAGATTTATATTCATTGGACAAAAAAAAATTTATAAATTTTGAAAACCTTGTATTTTACAAACTTTTAATTAACTTCTATTGTTGACTGTCTGAGAAAAATCTAGTGATTGATTTTTCCACCAATTCTCGATATCCGATCTGGATGAAATTTTGTACACATATGAAGACAACAAATTCAGTATATTAAATTTGAAGATACATAAAATAAAAAGTTACCACAGAATCACGAATTAGATATTTCTTTGCAGCCCCACCTGCATAGATTAGTAGACATAAAGCTGTGTAACGTGATTATAAATCCAATATGGCAGTAGAGAAATCAAAAAATCAATTCCTCATATTATAGAATACAAACCCTCGACATGGGTATTAAATAAAAAGGATATGAGAGTGGAATAGAATAAGCTGTGTAACGTGAATAAAAATATGGTGGCACAGAAAATTAGAAAAAAATATTTCCTCAGATAAAAAAAAATAACTTAAGTATGTATAATGCTTTTATTTACAGTGGTAAACAGGTGACTCAGGCAATTTTTTATTACTTTATGTTTTATTGTTTTCTGATTTTTTTATTTTGTTTATAAATTATTTATTTATTTAATTAGTTATTTGTTTTAGAAAAGTATTATGCATGGTAAAAATTATGAAATAATTCTATGATAGCCCAAATAAATTATTATTTATATTTTATTTCAATAACGTTATAATAAAAAACATTATACGACTTATTACATTGAGATGTACTAATTTTTTTAATAATAATGAATTTAATATCAGGTTCTTAATATTTCTAAATTCTAAAATACAGAAAAAGTGAACTATACTTTTCATATAAAAAAGAAACAAAAAAATTATGTAAAATTTCCATATAATATCTAAAAATATTATGTTTCAATTAATTCTTTATCAATAAAATATCAATTCAATTACCTGGTATCTCTAAAGAAAATAAAATCAGATAATTTTAAATTTTTTAAATGGGTTTTAAACACTATTCTTTTTAAGCTAACTTAAATATAACAGATTTAGATCTTACTTATCCCATATTGAAATAGTTGTGATTTGTGATTTTACATGATAAATAAGTTTTACCAACTTTGAATCTAAGTACGACATCTATGAATATTTGACAGAATCTAGTTTCAATTTAAAGTCAAGAAGAGTTTCAACTTTAAAAACATTAGTTTAAAATCTAAAATGTACATAACTCTGAAATTTGAAATCGACTACCCAGGTTGGTCTAGTCATGCAGATGTTCGTAAGAACATATTATTTGGTGCTTGTTTACGGCGATTGAATAAGAGAGGAAAACCGTAACGCCGAAAGGCACGAAAGAGAATATACATTACTGATTTAGGTTTTTCTTTAATTTAAACGAGTTACCCAATAAAAATTAAAAAGTAAAGAGGTTGAAGTTGATTCAAATAGAAATTGCAGAGAGCATTTGCAATGCTCTTTAAAATATTATAATCAGATGGGTTATTTCTAAATTAAATTCGAAATTCTGTAGCTATATCATCTTGAAATTTTTTTTTTTTGCTATTATGGCATGAAACAACATGATTCAGTCAACAAGCCCATTCTAGCATTATAAATTATTTCATTAATCATTTTTTCTGATAATAATCTTTGTTTTAAAGTCATAGTTTTTAAGTTACACGCAATTTTGTCGCCGAATAAATCAGAATCATCTTTTAACATTATTTTTTTAATTATTTCTAAGCCTTCTTTGGTTAAATCTAAGAGTTTTTCATCTAGTTTTTGTTTTTTTGTAGGCATTTCGTCATTGATAAGAGTTCTTTTTGCTATAGTTTCATTCAAATTTTCACCATTCAATGTATCATCGTTTTCACTATCACCAATTTCAATTCTCTCTCCGTTTATCGTCTCCATTATTTCAATTTCTGAATCACTTTCATCTGTTTGCTCATATTCGGCTGACAAGGCCTTATTTATATCATTTTTCTCTAAGCCAACTTTGCTAGATTCGAAATCAGTCATCGTTGAATCTTTTGCTGATTGGATATCCTACAAATATATAATTTTTTTAATTAAAAATCTTTATTTGACAAAGTTACTATAAGAGACTTTTTTTTTCACTTTAACTTAACCTAATATAGATATAAGGTTAACTAATATCATTGAGTAATAATAGTTAGAATTCATACAAGTAATTTTCAGAACTTTTTTTTTTAAATAACTCAAAAATGATGACAATATTATCAATGTATTGAAAAAATTTCCACTCTCAAATTGTTTTCATTCTTAATACATTAATAAAAAAAATAAAAATAAGCATAAAAACATTTGAGTTAATAGTAGATTATTGTATATGTTAACTAAATTTGTTATTAATTACGAGTTCTGTATACACAAAAACACATTGACACGAGTCAATACGAGACCGAAGGTCGAGTGATATAAATTGACAACTGTCTATGTGTTTTTGTGTAAATACAGAACGAGTTGTATAACAAATTTTGTTAACATATCCAATATACTGTTTTAATGTGGATGTGTAAGCTAGTTGCAGTCTATACAATGAAAAAAAAAAAAACAAAAGTTGATATACACATTTTTTTTTCGTTTTTTGTTGGTATTTGTCTGTATTGAAATATTGTGAG
Source organism: Hybos culiciformis (assembly GCA_964007475.1). Taxonomy (NCBI): domain Eukaryota; kingdom Metazoa; phylum Arthropoda; class Insecta; order Diptera; family Hybotidae; genus Hybos; species Hybos culiciformis. The sequence continues at coordinate 66,140,171 of OZ023274.1, read as the reverse complement.
AACATCTAAATGATTTCATTATTTACGCTTATGCATCTAAATGATTTCATTATTCACGCAGATGCATCTAAATGATTTCATTATTCACGCTGATGCATCTAAATGATTGCATGTGTATTGACGCATATAATATTCCATTTAGCGATCTAAATTCTATACTACTAAATACAACATACCGACCACATGCCCACTAAAAATTTTTACTCAATACATTCAAAATATTGTCATAATTTTTGAGTTATTTAGAAAAAAAATTCTAAAATTTATTTGTATGAATTCTGTCCCTCTTATAAATGTTATTACTCAATGCTAATATATAATAAAAACGAGTGTACTAATAAATTTACTAAACTATGTACATTCAAATTAATTAAAAATATACAAAAAAAATTTTATCTCGTTAATATCTGATTTATTTAAAAATTAAATTAATATTTACGTCTTCTGAACAGATGTCATCTAAAAAATGTTCTTCATTGACTAAGAAGAGTAATTTATCATAATACCAAAGAATTGGCTTAAGATTCTTATTTCCGGATCGAAGTCGGTTAATTCTTTTATATTCTAGTTTAAAATGTTCAAGAATAACTTCAATTTTTTCTCGAATAAATTTTTTGGATGATTCTTTAAATTTTTTGCTACAAAATAGAATTAATTTTTCATAAGCTTTCTCACTGTCCTCAGTTGAAACATTGGAATTATCTAATAAATGATGAACTTCTTTGTATAAATCCAAAAATTCATTCCAAAATTCTTGGTCATCGATCCCGAACTGCTCTCTGTAAAAAAAAAAAAAAACCTGGTTAATAAAAAAAAATGGTTTTGTGAGAAGACTGTCACCTACATCTTACAAAATATAACTTAAAAAAAATAAATTAAAAATTTAAAAAACCCCCGACAAAAAATAATAAAAATAGTATGAACGTAAAAAGTTTAAAATAAATAAAATAAACTACAACCTTGAAATTATTAACGTAAGACATTTTTTGATTAAATGTTGTCGCGCCGGGTGATCGCTCTAATTATTAGCTTAACGTTTTGTTAAAGTGCATACACGTAAGACATGAAGTTTTTTTTCCATCTAAATTTTTTGACTCAATTTAATATGTAAGAGTTGTCAGTAGTATAGATAGGTAGGTTGTGCCTCACTCCGGAATGGATTTTCACTCCGGAATATGAAGGAAAATTTGTCTGCCTCACTCCGGAGTGGATTTTCACTCCGGAATAAACTTTTACTATATGAAGTAAATTTTCTGCCTCACTCCGGAGTGAGAAATTAGCTTTTACTATACAGGAAATTTTCTGAAAACTTTAGACCGCAAAAAGCTTTTTCCATCTTGGATATATATTTTTTAACTTTTTTTTCCGTTAATTTTTCCCAAGACACAAATTTATATCTTCTTAAATATTAATTTTTTAGCCTGGTTACAACAAAAAAGCAAATGTCTTTAGTAAATTCTATATACAGTTTAGATAGTAAAGTTTTTTGTCTTCGATATAAAAATTTTGGGAATGCCCTTTTAGTGAGAAATGAGCTTTTACTATAAATAAGGGAAATGTTTTGAAAACTTCAGAGCGCTAAAAGCTCTTTCCGTCTTCGATTACTTTTTTTAGTCTGGATCTTTTGTATATTCTGTATATTCTGTCATAAAGGAAGTATAAATAGAGGAACTAGTCCCATACAAAAAATTCTAATAAAAAAAGTTAAACAAAATTAGATCAGACCCCCAAGCTTTTATTTTTGTTTAGAATATATCGCTATAACGAGAGTGCTTTATAGCTTTTAAAATATTTTTTTTATAAAGGTTTTTAAAATAAACAAAATATTTCCTTTATTATAATTGTATTTTAATGTTTACTAGTATTTGTTCTCTATAGAAAAAAAAATTGGGTTAGATAAATGTAAATAAAAAAATTATATTTGAAAGCATTAATAAATTCATTTTATTTCATGTTTATTTACATATCGGCGGTCTCGTGCAAAAAGGTCGAAACTGTAAGTTTGGCTGTTTTGACCTAATATTGTACAAAAATCATAAAAAAACTAAAATTTGAATATGTTCAAAGTCGAAAGCTCTCATAAATTATCCGCAATGACTATTTCTATTTTCCCGAAAGTACCAAAACGTACTAAAAAAAAGAAAAAAAAAATTTCAAAACCAATTTTCTCAAAACTATGTTTTTGCAGTTTCGTGATTTTTGCATGATACCGACGATGCTCACATTATTTTATATTATTGGAATAATGATTTTTTTTGTTCTTTTATTTTCGTTTGTAAGGATACTTTCACTTTTTAAGAATATCCCTTTCAAAAATTTTGAGCCTTTTGTTATTAAAAGTGTTAATAACAAACTCCAAAAATTTAAATCTATGTTCATAACATTCGTCTGTTTCGGTGAACCAGAAATCATATTTTTTTGATAATTTTGTTGCGTCCAAACAGCATTGTAATTGTATACTGTTTGTTAAAATTTTTTTTTTATAAAATTTTGAGCAAAATAGTTGTCAAAAAATTTCATATGAAATCTGTTAATTTCAAACAGATCATCTTTTGGTGCTTTCAAATAAAATATTTCCAAATCAGTCTCATAATTCTTGAGATATAAAAATTGTTCTGATTTCAATACAAGGACATCATTAGTTTTTTTTATGATTGGGGTGGATAGAAGATAACTTGTTTAGCCGACTACTTTTTATGGAGCTCTAGTTCATGAATTAGTAAAATATTTACGTTAAGGTTGCGCATTAAAAAAAGTGCGACTACCTTTATAAGAAATGTTTTACGAAGAAATGTTTTACCAACAAATGTTTTACGAACAAATGTTTTACGAACAAATGTTTTACGAACAAATGTTTTACGAACAAATGTTTACGAACAAATGTTTTTACGAACAAATGTTTTTACGAACAAATTTTTGTACGAAGAAATGTTTTACGAAGAAATGTTTACGAACAAATGTTTTACGAAGAAAAAATTACGAACAAATGAAGGTCTACCATTTTTTCATTTATTCATTATAGTTATGATTTTTCGCACAACTACATTCGAATTTTTATAAGTTGTGTAGGTAATAAAACTAAACATCTAAAAAAATTAATGAGTATTAGAGAATAGAAAAGCTTTTTTGCTTATACATATGTTTTGGGGGTCTGAAAAAATAGAAAAAAAAATAAAAACGATATTTTAAAAAGTTGTTTGACATAGTTACTCTATATTATACTTCCTTTATGATTCTGTATATATTGGGTACATATGAGAGTAATAATTTATATTTCCCAGTCTTCAATATATATTTTTTAGCTTTGAAAAATACAAAAAAAGAAAAATCTTTTGTGTATTCTATATACATTTTAGCTTGGACATATACATATACATTTTAATTTTGATGAATTATCTGAAACAATATAATAAATGAATACCATTCAAATTGAAAGTCTTTTAAATTTTCATAGACATACTCGAAAATATTTTAAAGGAGTTTTCCCTCAGCTAATAAAAGAATATCAGATTTTAAATAAGGTTGCGTGTAGTCTTTAAAAATTTCGCACTCAAATTCTCGCCAAACATTTTGAGCATGCTCATAATCAGTTTCACTACATTCACAACCTATAAGTGGGTTTTTAAAGTTTTCTATTGAAGGTAAAGATGTTTCGTCTAATTTCAACTATCAAAATATTCATACGGGAAAACCCCCTTGCGTTTCAATAATTCGATTCCTCAGGAAAATGTTTTTTAAGCTCTCTCAAATCCGCGTTATCTAAATTTGATGATAAAGTGTCTAAACTAGAAGCATAAACCTATAGGAATCTACGAATCGTAATGAGAAACTGAAGTCTTTCTCTATGAAATTTTTTTTGTTAAGACTTACATAATGCTCTTTACTAATCGGTATTGCAGTTATATCATCTTCAATGGAATTTAATTCTTTAAATAATAAGTGACAATCGTACCCTGAGAAATTGTGGAAAAATACCGGAAAATAGTCGGGAAGTACGAATTCCAAATTGCATTTTTGATGGGCTGCACCCCTGAAATTACCAGTTAAATGACAATGATCTCTAACTTTAATATCATTTTCATTGAATTTTTTCACATATATGGCAGGTACATGTATGAGAGAAATTTAATATTTTCTATAGGTGTTAATGATAGCATGGGGACAACGTTTTTAGTACAAGTTAAAAATAAAGACTAACAACCATTAAGTAATGACTAATGAGACAATAAATTCCCTAGCTCAATTTACACCTATAAAAACCAACTATCTAAACTAGAATTAAAAGAACATTTAATATAATACCCGAATGCTGCAGGAACGTGTAACTTTGTATTTGTTGTTGTGTGAACTGCCTTTAGTATTGCTTCTGAATCTGTATAAATATCGAAAGGAACATCCAATTTATTCTTGAAGTTTTTTAATTTCAATATATTTCCATCTTTTGGTGGTAATCTTGTTACAATTCGACTACACTCTTCCTTATGTGATATTAACTTCTCTTCCGATGTGAAATTTATCAAACAATTGGTACATAAGTGTATGGAAGTTTCATGAGCTCTTACTTGCGATCTTATTAGTCTTGACAAATTTTTAATCCAAATGAAGTGCTGCTTCTCCTTATCTTCAAGAAGTAATAAATTGATATGATTCATCTTTTCTTGTTTGGTATGAAAATATGGACCGGTAACAACACCATCTTTGAATCGCTGATCGTACCCATATATGTTTAAGCTGATGGATGGATTTAGAAACTCAAAAGTTTCGATGTCCTTCAAAGATATCGGGAACTGGATTTCATTAAATATAAGGGTTGGAACTTTACAATTGTTTAAGCTAATTTGATGAGCCCCTATGTTTTGAATGTTGTATGATGTAGGTCGATGGGAATTATGTGGTTCTTCATTTTGCAGAGCTGCTATTACGCTCCATTTGAAGCAAAATTCATCAACGTTCTGGACATTAATACACGCTTTCTTTTTCGAAATATATGTGGGTGACGCAATATAATTAGATCGTCTTAAAGGATGGTATTCGCAAACATTTATTTCCAATTGTATAATTCTGATTAAACTCCAGCCAATACCACGTTCTTTGAATTCCTGCATTAGTGCGTCAATTTTTGAAATCATGTCATCGTAAATTTTTTCAACATCTTCTCGATGTAATAAATTCTGCATTTTAACATTGAAGGATTTGATATCAATCGCCAAGTCGTCTTCAAAGTCATCTTCATTAATTTCAATTTTTTGCGGCTTCACATATTCTGCAAATAATTCAATGTTAAATTTAATCTGTTGATGATCTAACAAAAGATTTTCTAATAGTTCACAAGCATCCTTTTTTATGTTATTCATAAATACATATGGGTTTAAACATGACTCATCTGCGTTAGAGATCATATAGGGCGATATTCTAGATTTGAAGGCATCTTTTATTTTTTTTATGTTGCCCCCAATGTTGGATACAGCTTTACTTTTATGATTAAATGTTCTCACATGATGAAACCATTTTTTCCTTTCGATCATAACATTACAATTTTCGCAAACTTTACCATCATCCACTTTTTTACGTTTAGAGCTACTTTCTTCCATCGATTTAGCAGTAGGTCTTTTTCGCTGAATGATTGCGATGTCGGAAGATGCCTCTTGATTGATGTTAATGTTTTTTGAAGTTGATGGCTTCCGTTTAGCAATTTGATTGACGCCACTGCTTCTTGAAGTTGAGGGTTCACCCAGTGTATTGGAAATTGATGATGAATGCTTTCTGAGCACATGCCTCTTTAGGTTATGCTTATAAAGCTGAAACCCACAAACTTGGCAGATTGTTTTTGGGTTTCCTGGCATTGTTTTTTTATTCGAAACTTTTGTTCACTTTTTTTAAATTTTTTTATAGTCACAAATTTTTTTGATTTTTTAATTGTTATTTTTCACTTTTTTTACAATGTTTTTTAAATTATTTATGAGAATATATTAAAAATAAAATTAACAAATTTTTTTTAACAACTTTTTTGTTCACTTTTTTTAATGTTTTTATTGACAAAAATTTTTTTAGTTTTTTTTTACAAAAATTTACAAAAAATATTAATGGAAATTATATTAAAATTAGTTCAACTTTTTTTTTTTCATTATATTAAAATTTTTAAAAAAATATTTAAGAAAATTATATTGAAATTTGTTCAACTTTTTTTCAAAAATTTCAAAAAAATATTTATAAAAATTATTTTTTTTTTTTTTTATTAGTAGTTTAAGTAAAATTTTAAGTAAGCACTTTTTTATTATTACATTAAATTTTATGATGTGGCTTAAGTAAGAAATTTAAGAATCGCGATTAACTGTATGACGTCTAAAAACGAACTATAATAGTTTAATATTTTAATATCTTAATATTAATAAAAAAAAAAGTTTACAATGGTTAAGCTTTGAAAGCTTCTTTGTAGACCTGAAATACATCTTTCGATATTCAACCTAAAAGCTTAGTTTAGTAAAAAAATATTAATAGATATAATTCTCAAATATTAAAAATAAATGAAAATTACAATTAGAATTTTATACAAACTTAATTCATATTAACTTTTTTTTTTGCAAATTTTGCATTAAATTATTTTGAAATATTATATTTCATTTTAACTTTTTAAAAAATTATGGGTGCCCACAAATCTGTGACCGTTTTTTCAAAATTTTGTTCCAAGAAAAATTTGATATCAATAAAAAGAGCGTAATTCATAGTTTGGAAAATAACAAATAGTATTTTAATCCAAAATATTTACTTTACCATTTTTTAAAAGAGGGAACATCATTACCATGTTATCTTTTTTATTAGCTTTCATACTAAACCTTAATTTATTTTTCAAAAATAAAAAATATTTTTGTTAATATATTCTTTTTAATTTTAATCTGTCTAACGTAATTATTTTGTCTCAGACATTTTGAGTGGGTCGAACCAGGGGTAGGAAGGGAAAAATCACCTACCTAGCCTAATTATTTCGAAGACTTTACCTATTAAGCTAGAGCGGTGCGTAAGAAGGTGTTAACATTTTTACGATAAAAAGCTCTTATGTGTCCGAGCTAAAAAATGTAAAGATCTTTGCTTTTTTTGTATTGAATAGTAAAAGCTCATTCCGAATCCCTTCATATTTTATATAGTAAAAGCTCATTTCTCACTTCGGAGTGAATCAGCAAAATTTATGCTGTTTCCGAAAATTTTTATATCGAGGACGAAAAAACTTTAATCTCTAAGCTAAAAAATGTAGGTATATGAATTCACAAAAGATCTTTGGTTTTTGTATGTGTCCAGGCTAAAAAATGTATATCGAAGACGAAAGAGCTTTTTGTGGTCTGAAGTTTTCATAAAATTTCCTTCATATTTTATATTTTCACTCCGGAGTGAATCAAAAAAACTTGCCTTCTTATTTTATATAATAAAAGCTCATTTCTCACTAAAAGCGCATTCCGAAAATGTTTATATGGAAGACAAAAAACTTTACTTTCTAAGCTAAAAAATGTGTATAGAATTTACTAAAGATCTTTGGTTTTTTATATGTGTCCAGGCTAAAAAATTGATATTTAAGAAGATATAAATTATTATTTGTGTCTTGGGTAAAACTTAACGGAAAAGAAGCTAATAAATGTGTGTCGAAGATCGAAAGAGCTTTTTGTGGTCTAAAGTTTTCAGAAAATTTCCTATATAGTAAAAGCTCATTTCCCACTCCGGAGTGAGGCAGAAAATTTACTTCATATTTTATATAGTAAAAGCTTATTCCGGAGTGAAAATCCACTCCGGAGTGAAAATCCACTCCGGAGTGAGGCTGAACGTGCATATCTATACTATTGTCGTCGTTTATATTGTTGTTTCAACATTTATCTGGATAGTTTAGTTGTGTATTCAGTTTTTTTTTGTTCTAGCTAAACCTCTGCGCAGCCTTTTCTACCTTTCATACTCACTTGGCATTTACCCCAGCAAGTGGAAAGTTGTGCATGTTCAGCCTATTAAAAAAAAAGGCGATAAATGCGATCCCTCTAACTACAGGCCGATTGCACTTACTTCTATTTCTTCCAAAGTAATGGAATCCCTCATTAACAATAAGGTTAAAAAACCTAGAATACAACAAATTGCTAAGTGACCAGCATTATGGTTTTCGTACGAATAGATCGACTGGTGACCATATTTATCCCAGAAGCTCAACGCCAGTCTTCACAACTCCGGTGAGGCTTGTGTTGTTCCTTTGGATATAGATAAGGCTTTTGATCAAATGTGGCACTCGGCCCTTATTTCTAAAGTCAAATCAATGGGTCTTGGATCAGCCTTTGTCAATTGGAACAACAATTTTTTGTCTGGCCGTTCTATTCGTATTGTTGTGGATGGGTATCAGTCACACATTTTCAACATCAACTCCGGTGTACCCAAGGGTGTGTTCTCTCCCCAACCCTCTTTTTAATTTTCATTAATGATCTTCTGCAATCAACACTGAACTCCATCCACAGCTTCGCCGACGACAGTAGCTTGGTAGCATGCTACGATTTTATTAATAGGAAATCCGCATCTTCAAATGCTGTTACTACTAAACGCAATTTCCTGCAAAGTAGCATAAATCACGACCTTTCCAAAATTTCACAATGGAGTCTTCTCAACAGAGTTGAGTTTAACGCATCAAAAACTCAATGCTGCCTAATTTCTAGAAAGCTGTCAACTTTTGATCCCCAATTTTCTTTTCAATGTGAAAGTATTGGCAAATCTGGAAACCTTGACAATTTAGGCTCGAAAATAACTTTAGATCTGAGCTGGAAAGTTCATATTTTCGAAACGGCAAAAAAACACAGCGAAATGTCTTGGTTTTCTTAAAAGATGTAAAAAATACTTTCCCCCCTCTGATCTGTTAAACATTTACAAATCCTACATACGACCGAAATTAGAATATAATTCACATATATGGGCTGGTGCTCCTAAAACCCACCTTGAGTACCTTGACAAAGTTCAGAGAAGGGCTAATAGATTGATAAACAATCACCAAACCTCCAGCTCTTTAACATCACTTAATCACCGTTGCAATGTAGGCGCACTTTCCATTTTTTATAAATATCTAGTTGGAACGGATACATCTTCCCTGGTAGTAAAGGCCCTACTTCCTCTACTTCACGTATTTTAACGTCAAACACGTACCGCCTCAACCACACACCCGTATTCCTGATGTGATAGAACGAGCTTGGGAGAAAATGTGGAATGCTCTCCCATCAAAATTGTTCCCGACAGCTGGCGGATGTTTGATTTACGACTTGCGCCGCTTTAAGAAGAGTGTAAATGATTACCTCCTAACCGTCCCACTTATTAATCCCGTCTAAACTTTCTGTCTCCATTACCAAATCCATACTTCTTTAAGTATAAAAGGTATCCCAGGTAAAAGGTGATTTGGTGACTTTAATAAAAAAAAAAAAAAAGTAGGTTCACTTTTAATTCTTAATACTTATTTTAACATTTTCGTTGTAATTTTAATATCATTTTATTTAGGTAGGTATTTTTATAGGTCAATGCAACCCCCGACGCGACAACATTTAATCATAAAATTTCTTACGTACTTATGTAGGGTCATAATTGCATGGTTGTATGTAGTTTATTTTATTTATTTTAAACTTTTTACGTTCATACTAGTTTTATTATTTTTTGTCGGGGGTTTTTTAAATTTTTAATTTAATTTTTTATTTCATGCTTTTTATAACTCCTTAAAAAAAATGTAATTCCCACTTTGTGGTGGCGGCCATCTTGGATTTGAAATTTGTTATAGAGTATAGTATTGTACTAGTCAAGCCCTTTCATTTGATACCCATATTGAGGGAGTTGTGAAAAAATATGTAATCTGCCATTTTGTGGCGGCGCCCCTTTTAAACCGATTTTCATCAAACATAGTTAAGAACACTCCCGACTTTCACCTTTCAAACAAAAAAAAAATTCGAAATCGGTTCATCCTTTTCGGAGCTACGATGCCACAGACAGACACACACATACACAGACACGTCAAACGCATAACACCCCTTTGTTTTTGCGTCGGGGGTTAAAAAAAGATATATAACTTTCAGATGCCTTGGGTCCAGTTTTTCTTTGTGTCCCTCGTCTTGGCACCCCATATTCATTAGGATAAATCTAAAACGTTCTCAAAATGGGAATAAAATCTTTCGGTATTTTTCATAAATCACTTTGTAATGTTATATGGTGCTCAAAGGTTTATGTATGGCTCCCCGTCGAAAATCTCCCCTTCGAAAATCATAAAATACTGTAGAGCCGCAAAATTATCAATGCAAACTTAAATTTAAATTTTATTATCAAAATTAATTAATAACTAAATTTATTAAATAAAAAAAACACAAGAGCTGTCATGGGACACCCGATTGGAACGTAGTTCCTTAGCGTACATATAAGTAATTTTCATTTTTTATCAATTCAAAATTTTATTAATTTAAAAAGAAACTTTTTTCTACTTTTCCCAGTTTTCTCTAATTTTGCATTTTCGAAAATTCAAAAAGCTAAAACTAACTACTCCCAGATGCCCTTCAAATGACATCTTTTGAAAAATTCTGCGATGCCTAAAAAAAAAATTTGTAAAAGTAGACTTTTGGAAAATAATTTTTTTCACAAACATTTACCTTAAAAAAAATTTACATTGAAATTAGTACGAAAATTCGAATTTTATTTGAACTATAAAATATTAATTAGTTAATAATAAAAAAATAATATTTTCGAAATATTTTATTAATATTTTATAAAATCAAATAAAATTTAAGTTTATCAATTTTCATACAGCGTTCAATAAAAAAATATTACTATTTGCCGCGAGAGGGACTGTTTATTTGCCGCGAAAGGGACTGTTTTCATTTTATCAAATCATATAAAATGCGACAACGTCGACTCATTATTTAAACTTTAAAAAAATTAACAGGTATCGTTAATATACTTATAAATTTTAATTTTTTGTTTTTGTTGTTTTTGCTCAAAATAATACTGACAAAATTATACAAGATTTTTATTTACATTGAAATTAGTATGAAAATCTAAATTTTATTTGAACTATAAAATATTAATTAGTTAATAATAAAAAATTAATATTTTCTAAATATTTTATTTTATAAATATTTTATAAAATCAAATAAAATTTAAGTTTATCAATTTTCATACAAAGTTCAATAAAAACACAAGAACCGTCGCGGGACGTCTGATAGATGTGAAACATCGGAATTATTTTGAACAAATAATATTGATAGATAACATTGATAGAATTTTTGATTTTTATTGCATGGATGTGTTCTTCTTTCTGTTTTATTTCCATTCATTATTAATGCAAACCAAAGAACACAATATTTATTAAAATAACTAAAAATTATTTAAAAACCTAGATGTTTTAATAGCACGAACGATTTCTTTAATGTATCATAAGATTATAAGAAAATAAGTTTGGAAAGGCTATTAGTTAGTTTTTTTTTTGTTGAAAAAATCCAGTTTCTAAGTTAATTGTTATTTCATTCGTACGACGGTGCCAATCAATCTGTATGTATTTTAATAAATTTGCATTGTAGCGGTTTTGCACTAAGTGACAAGACAACAAAAAGCGAAACAAATAGTCCAATTTCAAACTTCCAAATTAAAAATTAAAAAAAAGCTTATTTAAAAAATAAAAAAATATTATTTTGCTTAAAAAAGTGCGATGAGTTTTGCGTTTTATTTTAAAACAAAATTAAATATTTAACATTCAAATAAATAAAATATAGTGAAGTTAAATAATTTTAAAAAAATTCAATATTTCAAAATTCAAAAAAAATTTTTTTTTTACCTTTTTTTTTATCATATGTTTAGCGACACTAAGTGTTCAAATTTTCAATAAATTTTTCCACAAGAGCGGCTGATAAGGAACTACGTTCCAAAAAAAATCAATATTACGTTTATTACATTTAGAAATTACTTGAAAAATATGTGCACGAAAATCTGAAAAATTGTATTAAAATTCTATAATAAAATACAAAATTTCAGTTACAACATAATTTATTAAGCCACAATAAAAATGTCAAAGAGCCGCAGTTGAGCTTGTCTGTTATATAGATTTAACTAATTACATACATTTAAGAAATATACTTTAATATTAATTCTCATGCCTTGAGCACAGCTAATACCGCAAAGCAATTTTTGAAGGAATGTTCCGGAAACCTGTTCACAGCTAATTTTACCTGAAAGCAAAAAATCAACTGCAAACAACTGCTTTTGTTTTTTTTATAATATGATTGTGACAGAAAAATGCAGCAAAACCAAATTTCGATGCAAAAGAAACGCTGTGAAAAAGAAACAAAAAAATTATTTTGTGACGTAGTCAATTCTTTCTGGAGCAAAAAAAAATAAATTCAGTTTTCTAATTAATTATGAAATAATTTTAAGAAATTCGTTTTACAAAAAATCAATAAAATTAATATCTTGCGTTTTTTATAATTTTTATTTAATATAAATAAGAAATAACGTAGAAAATCGGTTTTTACGGTAGCTCAAAATTGCTTTGCGGTATTAGCTGTGCTCAAGGCATAATGATTGTATTTTTTCGTAAGAAAGTGTAGGTATTTTGCTCATAACCACATAATAATCAAAATCAATATATTTTGAATAAATACAAAAAATTAATTATAAATTTCAAAATGCAAACAATCGTATCTAAATCCATTTTCTTAGAACCAATTTTAAGAGAACTTTAATTCCCTTTTTTTTTACCTGTTTTCTGTTTTTAAAATATCGCTCGTTTCTTGATTTTGAAAAACACTAGTTGAAGGTTCGTTTCTATTTTCAACATTATTAGCAACAGGAATCCGTGTCATCATTGAGATTTCTGATCTATGCTTTGGCATCATGTGTTTAACCCAATTGTTTTCCGAAACGAAGATTGATTTACAAATACCACAGATATGTCTCTTGGGTCTAAAATAAACAATTTCCATAAGTAATGTGCTGGCTGCTGGTAAAATATATGTTCTATTTTTAATATGTACTATTTTTTTAAGAATTAACAAAAAACCCATTACAATCCCATAAACAAGCTTAAAAAACAAAGTTTTTAAAACTCTCTCTATTTCCCTTTCTCCTACTTTTTATTTGTTTTAATTTTTTGTGACAAAAAAACTGCTAAGTTCCTAAAAAAATGCAGCATTTCTCCATAGTGATTGATTTTTTTTTTTAAATTAAATTAGTTAATTAATTATAGTACATTCCCCGAGCTATTTTTTTAATAGAATGGCAATGCATTGTCATCGACAACGAATCTACCTGCAACATTTCAGCTCGATCCGATCACGGGGAATGGGTTAATTTGCCGTCGCAAGATTTCCCGGTCACAAACATGCATACATAGATACAGCAGTCAAGTTAAAATAGAGAGATAAAAAAGAACTAGATCAAGAAATTTTAACTTAATGAATCATCAATCGATTTTAATAATAATAGTCCACTTTTATTTTGATTTTTTTAATTATTTCTCTTTCCTATTATTTAATAAAAATAAAAATATTATATACCTAAACAAAAAACATCTGGTACTATTTTGTGTTGTTAAAATCAGTCTTTGTCCAGATGATGACTTAATAGATCGAAACTAGTCGACAAAATTAATTTATATTTTATAAATTTGTAATTTTTTTTATAAATTAATAAAATAAATTAAAATTGTAGAATTAACAAGTGTTTTAATTTAAAATTAAAATTTTTTTTGGTATGTTCTTTGTTCTGATATAACAATACTTCGCCAGATTAAAACTAAGTACCTCGATGTTTTGTTCAAATCTGCTGCAGCAATTATTTGATTTTTATTGATCACTTTGTTGTAACTATATGGGCCAGCACATGGTGATTCATCACTTTTATTACTTGATGATACCTTGATGAAACCAGTGATGATACCATTGATGGCACACTAATAATTAATGAAAAGTTAATAAAGAAAGCGGCTGTTTAAATTTAATGTGTGATATTATTTTTGAAATTGCATTAATACCGACGACCGTATGAAATTTCGTACTAAAAATTGTTTAAAATTTTATAGGAAAAATGGACGTACTGGTCTATTTCATTTTGTAGATAGTACACTTCAGTCATGAAAAAATGTAGTATCTAATGCGACATCTCATACTTTATCATCTTTGATATTAGTAATGTCATAACAGAAGTATCAGTCTAAAAATATTAAGGTATATTTGAAAAATCTATCCATACGTGATGTTTATATGGAATGAATGAACTATACTTTATATTTTTTGATGTCAAACATTTCAATTGGTTTTCAAACAAACACATTTTTTTTAAATTATGTTTTACTTACCTTGGCCTTGGCAACTTTTTTTCTCTGCCTATAGGCTTTACTATTTTTTATATTTCGTTGTCTAATTTTTAATAATCGTTTTTCTTCATCAGGATTCATTCCGAACAAATTTATAAAACACTTATGAACCACTTATTAAAATAACAGTTTTTTATGTATTAGTTTTAGACCGAGGGGTTTGAATCAGTATAAACTGCAGTATAACTTGCAACAAAGAGCAAGTGGCAGTGAACCACTCATACTAGTTCTGAAAATAGACTTTTGCCAAATCATTTTTTTTCTCAATTTCGTCACTAAATAATTATACCTATATTATAAAAACAAAAAGGCTTCCTAAATGACAAAAAAAAAGAACTTAGATTCATGGGATTATATTAAGCGGAAATAACTATTTGTTCTTATTCTTATTTAGTAAGTATTCTTATTTACTACCTGCCTCCCCACATTATCATAATTAAGTTTGACAGTTTTTAAACAAACCAGTTTCAATCGTATATTCGTATCATAGTTAGATGAGAATTGATTTGTGTTGTGTACATTATAATTGTCAATAGTTATCCATACAATATTATTATATATTGTAATTATAACATTCACTTCAAAAACAAAAAAAGTGCGTTCGTGAAGAAGCTTTTTACGCATGTTTTATTCATGTTTAAAATATATATATATGCAGTTCCGGATTTACCTATGGGCAAATGGGGCAACCGCCACGGGCGCAACATTTCAAAAGGGCACAAAATTCGTTCCGTGAAATTTAATAAATGCTTTGTATAAATGCTTTGTATTCATTGATTAAAGAAAAAAATATGCAGGCTGTCTATCCAAATATATATATTTCAAGAATATTTTATTTTTATCAACTCCAGCATGCAATTGTACAGCAGAAAGATCTTTTTCTGCACTGAGAAGAATAAAAACTTACTTGAGATCAACCTTATGTGATGAAAAATTGAATGATTTTAATATCTTAGCAATAGAAAATAAAATGTTAGACAAAATATCGTCTGAAGAAGTTATCGAAAAATTTGTTACAATAATAATTTAAAAAATCAAGATATATCTATACATTAACTTTAGTAGTATTTTTTTCATTTATTATAAATAACTTTTGGTATGATTTATAGGGCGCAATTTACAAAAACCGCCCAGAGCGCAAAGTTATTTAAATCCGGCCTTTATATATGTACAAAAAACCAAAAAATGCTCTATCAGCCACATTTGCTCCAGTGCAAAATTAGCTTTGTTATAAGAGGTACTATCCATAGCAAACATTAGATTCATTGACTCCAATGTGAACAGTTACTTTGGAAGGATGCGAAGTTTGAAAGGGTTCTTGAGATGCATAAGCTTCTATCAAGTGTTCTTGTGCAGAGTCTTGTACATGAATTATTTTACGTTTTTGTAACTGATCTGTGCGCGGACTCCACGATGTACTTAGTTGACTCAAATTTTTCCGCGCCCGGTAATCTCTACCGCTTTGATAATTTTATTTTTTTTTTTCAATCTTTCTGCAATGTACAAGAAAGAACAAACCGGTAATAGCTATTTATATAAGTAGTCAGTGAAGTGTGCAAGAATATTGTACTTTTATTCAATTAAAATACCTTGGTTGGCTGAATTCTTGAAGTTTATAAACTTCTGTCACGGCTTTTTGTGTAGTGTTTTGAATTTTGGGGTTTTCTATTGGATGTAAATTTATTTTTTTGAGCTCGCTTAATATTCTCTACATTTCTGACCATTTGCTTTTACAACTTTACTTTTTTTTTTCAAACCGAACTTTTCACTAAAGAATTTTACAATGCCTGCAACCTACAGTAGTGTATTACTTAAGTGTAACGATAATTTTTGTTATTTTTATTCACTCACAAATAAATTTTTTAATAATTTTTTTTTTACGTTTTTTACTTTTGTCTTTTAAATTATTGTTTGAATTACATAAATTCCTTCGCAAATAACCAATTTACAATAGATAGACAGTGTAACAGGGTTGGCATTTTGTCCACTTTTTTTTATTTTGTCCGGATCACTGGAAGAAAATGAAAAAAATGGAAGGAATGGACGAAATGGACAAAAATCGATAAAATGGGCTTATTACAAATAACAACTCATTTCTTGCATTCTTACGCACGCATAGTTTTCTTTTCATTTCCATAGGCGTTATTCAGCAGTATCTATTGCTGTGTAGTTTAGGTATAATTTTTATTCCGGGAATTCCCCGCAAGTATTTTTTTTTATTTTTTCCAGTTTTTTCCATTTTTCCAGCACATATATTTTTTCCGGGTCGGACAAAACATGAAAAAACCGGGGGGGGGGTTTTTTCCACCCTGGACAGTGGATGCCAACCCTGCAGTGTAAGGCATATACTTTCTATACTTTCTAAATTCTAACTATGTTTGATTCAAGTAGAACAGTTCCAACCCTTGTTTCAATGTATGTATGAAAACTTTGGGGGGCAATATCTCCGAAACCGGGCACCGCTTCGACATATAATCAAATAAGGCTACTAGGTGTAGCGTGTAAGTACCTAGGTAAGTGTTTTCATACTTTAATTTTAATTTTTATTCTAGTTTTAAAACAACATATATTTTTTTAATTTATTATTTATTTTTCCCGATTTAAAAATATTTTATACAATCTATTTTTTAAATTTCCTTTTGTTTTAATTTATTTTTAATATTATTATTAGTATTAAAATATTAAAAAAATAAACTTTCAGATCTTCTAAAATTTTTCTTTGATTACTTTTTGGATTCTGTTATGTCTTGTGTGGTAATGGGAAAATCAAGCAAAGCCGGGCACGTCAGTTAGTGACAGATTTGCACATACCCCTGGTGTTAATAGCGACAAACCATTTGGAGATTTTTTTGTGTGAAGTATTCGCACTTATTTAAATCTCGAAATAGCGACTCCTATGGCGAAAAAAGGCACATACTTATAGATGGAAAAATGTAAACAAAAAGAGTCATACCCCTCTAAGAAAAGCGTCACGAAAGCGTATCGCAGGCGAAGTCTATAGCTTATAATAGACGCCGTATCGTACCGATTTGGCGATACGAAAACGAGCCGTAAACGTAAATGTTAACATAAGATTATTGAACAAAAAAATGGAGTTATATGCATGTATTGGAACTTCGCCGATGGCGTAGAATAAGCGGTGCATTTACGTTTACACCACAGTGATTCATTCTTGTATCGCATAAAACGTACTTACATCGCCGAGATCGGTGCGTTTATGTTACACAACACTGGTTCATTTTCGTAGCGCTTAAAGCTTACTAACTGATTTGAGCGGTCTTTTAAATGAATGAAAAAATTTATTTATTTTTTTAAAGTTTTATTTATTTGCTAAATAACAAACGATTTAAAAATATTATTAAAATTTTCTGTTGAGGATTTATATTTTTCGTTGTCTGTCCTTTGCATACTGAAACCATTTTTTAAGCTATGTATAATTCGTCACGAGAATGCTATGTATAATTCGTTCGAGAATTTTTCGCTGCTACATTCTGTTTAAAAAAAAAAGAAGTTACATTTAATTGTATTTCAATCATCAATTATACAATAATTAATAAAATAAAAATAAAAAATTAATACTTACATTTTTTAATTTTAGTTTATTTTAATTTGAAAAAAAAATTTTTTTTTATTAATGTCATGTCAAATAAAAACATAGTTCGCAAGAAAGGAATGAAAGCGATTCGCTTTCTTATACACAAAACGTTTCGCTTTTGTATCGCCAAAATCGAAGCGTATTAGAAGTGGTTCTGAGAGACCACTTCGTTTCCGGCTCGTTTTCGTGCCGTTGTTTTTTATATGAAAATTTAAGCATTTTTTTCCCCAGCAAAATCACACTCGTCTTTTAACATTGTCATTTTTTTTTTTTTTTTAATTACGAAAAAATAAAAATTTTATTTTACAAAGAATTTTTTTTTAATTTTACAAAGAATTTTTTTTTAATTTCAAACCAAACCATCTTTTATAAGTGTGTCACCCCATTCGCCAACCTACTTTCAAACCAAGAAATTCATGGTTGCTAACCTGAAGTGTAGCGAAGTTATAACGTCAAAAATCATTTCAGAAAATGATTTTCGAAAGTATCGAAGCGAGAAAATCTTAACATGTTGCCAAAAAATCCACTCGCTTCGATATTCGATACATCTTCGCTGTTCGAGTGACAACTTAACATGCCACACTGGTGTAATCAAAATTTAGGGATTTGTTAGGGAAATGTAGCACCCTGTATCCGTAGAAAATGAATATTGCCAAAAAATCTCAATAAAAATGTTATTAATTGTGTCAAATTCAAATTAAAAAAAAAATAAATAAATAACAATCAAATTATTTTTTTTCATTTATTTTTTTCATTTTATTTTTTTAAACGTCAAATCTAACACCAATTAGGTGTAAACGCCTGTTTTCTAACATAGGTTAAATGAAGGTTTAACCGATTTCTAGCCTGAAGTGTAAAAAAGGTATAAGAATAATGTAAATAAAAAACAATAAATTTATATTTTAGTTATCATATAAAAAAGTTATTACCTACCTAATGATATAAGCTTGATTTACACAATGGCTAAAAATGGCAAAAAAAAAAGATCCCAAAACAAAACAGGACAGAAGATACAAAAACTAATGAAGCAGTACGAACAGCGTAATCTTTTTTTTTTTTTTGTTTTTTTTTTTTGTAATCTTTTTTTATAGCAAAAAAAAAAGCTGAACTAGTTGTTTGTATGTGGTAGTAAATGGGAGGAGAAACTACTGAACTTTTTCCCGAGCCCATTCATAAATTAGTAGAAAATTCACTATAAAAACAAATAAAGAATAAACGAGACTATGTGATTCAAAAGTATTTCTAAAGTACTTCCAGGCTAGCAGGGATATTATTGTATTTCTAACCTGGGGGTTACACTTGCTGAAAAAAAATCATGATTTTTTTTGAATGTATGTACGAAATTTTGTGTGAAAAAAATTCAAGAAATAATCATGATGAAAAATCATGTTTAAAAAAAATCAGTGTTGATTTTTTTCTGTCAAAAGAAAATTTTTGGCTGCCAAAGAAAAAAGTAAGCTCTTGAAAGCGCAAACAACAATAATAAAAGCGTTTTGTTATGGGGGTTGGACATTTGTCCGCGGGACATTTGTCCGCGATTTGTTTTTGTATCGCGGACATCAAAGTGACATTTGTCCGCGATTCGAAATGACTTTTGTCCGCCGCGGACAAATGTCATTTTGCAAAATGTCATTTGTCCACGATAAAAAGTAATCGCAGACAAATGACATTTTGCAAAATGAATAAAAAGTAATCGCAGACAAATGACATTTTGCAAAATGACATTTGTCCGCTAAAAAACTGAAAAATCAATCGCGGACAAATGACATTTGTCCGCTAAAGTTTGTAAATTCGATCGCGGACAAATGTCATTTTGCAAAATGTCATTTTGCAAAATGTCATTTGTCCGCGCGTTTTGAGATATTTGTCCGCGGCGAACAAATTTCATTTTACAATCGCGGACAAATGTCATTTTACAATCGCGGACAAATGTCATTTTGTAAAATGACATTTGTCCGCGAAGTTTTCCATACAAATTTCATCGCGGACTAATGTCCCGCGGACAAATGTCACGGTGCTGTTTGTTATTACGGGATTTGAATTTGAATGTTGAAATTAAAAAAAATCTATGTGAATTATTTTATTAAATAAATAAAATAACTTACTTTAAAAACAAGATATTTTATTGAAAAAGGTGAAGTTTATAAAAACTAAGAACTTAGTAAAAAGATAGAAAATAGAAAAAACATGTTTAAAAATATTTTATAAGGAAGAAATATTAAAATTTATAAATTTATACAGGGAGCACGAATGCCTCTGGAACATGAAGTCCAAGCCAGTATGATTTTTGACTCATAAAAATTTCACACTACATTAAAAAAAATCATAATCATGATTTTTTTTTCAGCAAGTGTAACCCGCACGTAAATTTGCCATAAAATTTGTTTATGTTTTGTGCTATAAAAGGAAAAAAATTATTAAATTTCTGTCTACTTCTTTCACATGTTTGTTGTTGTTGTTTATTTATCGCTTTCTCGTTCTAGTTTGACTAGAAAAAATTAAAAGATTACAAATTTAGCCATTGTGTAAATCACGCAATACTTATAATCATTTCAAATCCACATTCGCTTCTTCAGATACGTTGCATTGGATGCTTTTCGGGATGCACTTTGAAGCAACTATATTATTAGAACTCATGTTATTCTGTTCCTCCCAGTGGTTCCTCCCAAAAAAATTTTTTTTTGTTTTTAATTCAACGAATCCTTATCATCATAACACTAAGAACAAACTGAGACAGACTACTCAAGATTACCATTTCATGGTTCAAAAAAAAAAACAAAAGGGTTTCAATAACGGGCTGTCTACATTAGCGATTTAGAATCGCGCGTACTTATGAATGTATTCTATTTTTTCTGTTTCATTTATTAGTATTTGTGTGTGCTCAATATGCCACTGGGTTAGATTTACAGCATGCGATTTTGATACATTTTTCCAAATTGTACCATTTTACTTGACTTAAATGTCAAATTAATAAAAAAAAGCAAAATTTGTGAGAAATGTCAAAAAATACGCATGCTGAAAAATTATTCAAAATCAGCATGCGTATTTTGCTGCGATTTTGGATTTTGTATAAAGATACACGAATACATTTAAAGAACAAAATCGCATGCAGGAAAAATACGCTAATGTAGACACCTAGTGAGGCGATTATCAAACAAAATCAAAATAATTCTATTAGATGGATATTCCGTCCTCTGTGTGAGATATATTAAGCTTTTGCTTCATTTAAAACATAGACTGTGTTAGGTAGCGCCTTTCTTGGATTAATAATTGAATTAAGCCGTGAACGATTTGTTTGAGATCGATGAGTACGAAAAAAATCCACCAATTTCATTTTAATCATCAACCTGTTTGTCGTGTCGATTTGTTAACAAATGTCAAATAATAAAAATAAAAAAATACGAAATGTCATATGTCTGTTCTGTTGGTAAAGGAAATTTATAATTAAAAATCCGAAAAATTAGATCAAATTTATTTTAATTTTTTTTTTTCAAATTTAATAATTTAATTTTTAGCAAATAATAAAAATTTATCATATTTGATAATTTGAAAGGTATTATACCTATATCTGCCTATTTAATTTTGTTTGGAAATTATAAAAAAAAACTTGTTGGGAAAAATTGATTTTTTTTTTATTTTTATAAAATGAGTTGGAATTTTTTTTTGTAGACATTCTTTCTAAAATTAAAAAAAAAAAATTTTTTTTTGTCATTAATTTATAATTTTTCATTAAATTAATACCTAAATAAAAACCAAAAAAAAATAACTGAAATAAAAATAAAAATTTTAAATTTAAGTATAAATAGTTACGAAAAAATTAAAGAAAAAAAACAAAATAGAACGTCATTGAATTTGAATTTTGAATATCAAATAAAAACAAAAAAAAAAAAATTATTTTTCTTCTCATACTTTACCTACTCTACTACTAATTTATAAATATTTTTTTTTTTTTTTAATTAAATCAAGAAAATAAAAATTATAGTTTGGAAGGGGTCAAGGCTATTCTGTGTTTTAAATACGATTTTATTTTTATTAATATTTTAAAATGAATTTAGATAAATTTAAATTTTGTGCCTATTCATAGTAATATGTACCGATACCTACTTAGATAACTATATTCTATAATATAACCTACAGTGTATAGGTATTATCTTAAAATAATTAAATATGGTATTATCTGGCAGTAGAGTTGAGAGAATCGACTTTTAGACCACTTAAGATAAAAATGGATTTTGAACTTTTATCAAAATTGAGCTGTTACGCGCACAACCAAAAAAAAAAAATATTAAGTTCTGTCTTAATTGGCTTAAAATTAAAAATATATAAGATCTAAAAACTGTTTTTAAATTTTGATAATCATTTTAACATTTTATCAATTTATTAAGCTATATCCCAATATACCTACACTTGCATATCAATGAACTACTCAAATAATATTTTAATTTTATTATTTTCTATTTAAGGTTTATGATTTTAAATATGCTGCTTGGAATTCTCAATTTGAAATAAACATTGCTTGCTTAAAAAAAAAAAAATTAAGCTTGAATTAAAAGAATTACAATACCAATATCTTGGCTATAAATTGAAATAATTCTGAAACTCTGTAGTAAATACGAAAAAAATTGATTAATTTATGAAAATCAGAATTGCCAGGAATATTAAACCTAAAATTCAGAAATGGCTGACGTTGAAACAGCAAGAAATCCTGTTAACAATGATAACAATAACAACAACAACAATAATCAAAATCCACCTCTAATTGTTATCCAAAATGTAAATAATATTAACAGCAACATCAATAATAACAACAATAATAATAATAACAATAATAATCAAAATCGTAATCGAATTAATCAGGTAAATATTAATAAAATATGAAAAATTATATTTTAAAGGAATAATGAAATGATAATTGAAATAATGTCATGGCGTTTATTGATACTGAGATTGTCATTAAAATAAATCTGAAATTTTTTCTTCTGCTTAAAAGAATACTGCTTATTCCCGTCATTCAAAGAATCTCAGATATAAAGATAACGCTGTCAGACTAAAATTTTTATAGAAAATCATGGAGCCAAAAACATTTTTAAAATGATTCTACAATTTTATTTAATAAGTGTCTGCCATGCACAATGTAGTATGTATAAATCCCATGTATAAATGAAGGTACGTACATACTTAGTTCGAAAAGTTAACATTTGTTTTTCTGTTTCTCAATTTCTGCAATAAAGAGTTGCTGAACGCTATAGACTACTTTCTTACTGACTTACAAGTTTTCAATAATTCTAATCATAGAGAATAGTTAAATAATATAATTTGTATGCATATTTTTATAAGTATTTTTATTGTTTTTTTTTGCAGCAAAATCCGTTGGTAAATGTCCGTGATCGGCTGTTTCATGCAATTTTCTTTAAAACCGCCTTAGCTTATGCTCAGATATTTCCTAAGTAAGTTTAACGTTTTATTTCAGCAACTTCTTTAATAATGAAAATATTTTTTAGGCCTATTAGACGGGGTTTGGAACTTTTTATTCTTTTGAAAGCATTATTAGCATTTTTCATATTAGTTTATATTCATGTTGCATTTTTGAAAAGTCCAGCCACATGCTTAGAGCATGTAAAAACTGATTGGCCGAGAGACGGCGTTCTCAGGTAATTTTAATTTTATTTGTTTGTTATTATACTATCATTATGATTGACTTCCTTTGTTAGAGTGGAAATATTGAATTCTGAACATGATGCAAATTCAAAAAAACTCGTAGTCAAGAAACTTACTGAAGTTGACAGTGTTTTCAAAAAAAGGTAAATGATTTGATATATATTTTTTAAAATTCTTGTTGGTATTAATATATACGTCAACTCATTAACAAATATTTTTTGTAGATATTCTAAAGATTTTAATGGTCCTTTTTTGCCGGATGATTATAAAACCGATCACGACATTGAAACCGAAAATTTTGAAACAAATTATCAGAACGAAACGTTATTGTCTGAGGACTACACCGATGACCCCGAATTGGATCTCGAGAATCTTAGTGAAGCAAGTAAATCAGCACTGGATAAAATTCAATATGACGGTCGGAAATTTTTGTTTTTCATTGTTAAAAATAATGTTAAATTGCTCATATCTTTAGAAGATCAATACATTGTTGAATATTCATTGGAGTATGGACATTTAAGATTATCACCATTGACAAGGAAAAAGCTTAACATACCCGTAAGAATAGTAACTCTAGATCCAAGAAGTGATAAATGTTTTGGTGATGCACTTAGCCGTTATTTATTAAAGGAGTTTTTAGGGTTTGTAGAACATATTTTTTACATTGTATTTTTTTATTTATAATTTTAATTAATTTTATGAAAATATTTAGCTATGATGATTTATTGATGGCATCTGTTAGAGTAATTGCTGAACAAGAAGATAATAAAGGATATTTGAGGTACAAATAAAATGTAATATTTAAATTTTAAATTCAAATTGGGATTTTATCATTCTAAATGTCTATATGTCTTTAAATGAATTTTCAATGAAAGATTCCTTACCGAATTTTAATTTTTATTCTTTAATTTTGAATTACAATGGGACGACGTTAATTTTTTATTTTCTTTTATTATCAAACAAGTACATATCATTAATATGCTTTCATTTTATTAACATAAGATGATGAGTGTGAGCGCAATCGTGCAAAAAAAGAGGAAAAAAATATTAACCTAATTTTAGCTATATTAGATTAGATAGCAGCTCATACAGAATAGTCAGAATAGTTCTTACATTGATATTTTTTTTAACCTAACTGCAAAAATGAACCAAGTGCCGCTGCATTTCTAATAATTGTTTATCATGTTGCACTGATGTCTTCAAATATGTTATTATTATTCAAAAATACCAATAAATTTATAAACGGAAAAGTCACTGTTAAAAAGAATGACTTGAAGAGAGTAACGTTTTTATTCAAAACATAAAAATACGAAAAAAAAGTTATTGTTTGATATTCAGCTGTAGTAATTGTTTTTATTTGTTTCAGGAATGTTGTAACTGGAGAGCATTATAGATTTGTATCAATGTGGTGGGCTGCCTGGAGTTCATATCCAACTGCATTCTGTGTCATGATACTATTTGTAAGTTAACATTTTTGACAACTAAAATCAACTAAGTGTTTTACGAAATTTTATTAATGACTTAAGTTTCCAAAAAATATGAAAGTGTAAATGTAAAAATGCCGGACTAAGTTAATATAGCTATTACATATTAACGTATTTTATTTATATTAGAAAAATTATACAAAACTTATAATTAGATAAATAAAACTAACCCATGAATTATTTAATTTACATTTACATATATCTTCATCTTTATTTCCAGACTGTTTCTATTTCCATGTTACTTCGTTATTCTCATCATCAAATATTTGTTTTTATTGGTAATTTATTTTTTACTCAATTTGAAATATTTATTTTAATAGTTTTAAAATCGATTTTATTGCAGTTGATTTGCTTCAAATGTTAGAATTTAATATATCAGCTAGATTTCCGTTTGCTCCATTGCTTACAGTCATATTGGCTTTAGTTGGTAAGTCTATTTTTTTTTGTTTTATTTTCTTATAATTTGAAAATTATAATATACTTCAAAGCGTTATTGTACTAATAAAATAGAAAAATAAGAGCTTAATAAAAAAAAACATGTTATATATAAGTTATAATTTGTTATGATTTATGAATTATATTTCACAAATTGATTAAATTAGAAAGCAAGGCATAAAACTTTATAACTCATTTTTGTTTAATATAAGAAGCAACCTGACAAAAACGCGTTTTTTGCAAAAATTGGATTTTTATTCTTGAAAGTGGTAGAAAGTGGTATTAGAAATTATGTTTGTTCAACAAGTTTGCCGCCATTTTGGTTTTTTTAGGTTTTACCGTTACTTTTTGGTTACTTGGAAATTAAGCATTTTTGAGTATGAAAACTTCGAAATAGCCTTTCATGATGTTCTAGACTTTGATTCAGGAGGAGTTTACTTTCATTTTACTAGAAAGTTTTAGTTCCTGAAAATAGATGGTATAGATGGCGTTTTAACCAATTTTGTGTATTAAACTAAAATTACTCCACCTTTTGGGCAACATTTGTACTACAGAAATGAAACCAAAAAAAGACCGTTTCAAGACCTTTCCAACAAAAAAAAATTTTTAAGAATCGAATAATAAATAAAAGAGGTATGCCAAATTAAAAAAATTACGAAAAAAAAAATGTCCGTTATTATTCAAAAACTCAATTTTAGAGAACGAATCCATAACAAAAATGACTGAAAAATCAAAATTTATGAGGACATGTTTTTAGGAAATGTATGTTGGAACGTGAATGAACGGATAAAACGTTCGAATAATTTAAAACAATTATCTACTACTAAAAAACGTAAAAGCGACTCAAAACAAGTCGTGAGTGAGATTTTGAATGATTCGGAGACAAAGAGTTTCCTGGTGGGCGGTACTAAAATCTGTTGTCTAAAATTATAATGTTTTCTTTTAATTTTTTTTTTAAGCGTGAGAAAATTTTTTACAAAGAAAATTTGAATTTCCTGGTCCTAAATTCATTCCCAGTCCAGCCCTGTTCGGAGATACTCGATTTTATAGAACTTGCTATATGCTTTTAAGAAATTATTGTAAAATCAGATGGGATTAAATACTGAAAAAACAAATTACAATAGTAAAAAGTTTAGGTTATAAGTTTGGAAACGAAAATTGGAAAGAAAATGAAATTGATGTGGAAGAAACATTAAAAAAAATAATTTCAAAGCTTGTATGACAATGTCTATGAAAGTGAAATGGAAGGGGAGTCTGTTTAAAACAGTTCTCGAAAATATATACAGTAAAAACAACACTAAAACTGAGCAAAACTCGAACCAAAAAACTTCAAAACTGGTTTTATATAAAATGCCGCCAATCCGAAAGTAATGGACCGATTTCATCTGCGAAAGCGGCTTTGGAGAGGTATAAAAATGTACTTTTCGACTGCGAAGTTTGAAAAATATCGTACGTAAGATCATGGAGTAAAACCTTTTTTGAAAATGGCTAAAAATGGTCATTTTTTTGTATGGGGAAATTCTAAGAAGTGAATTATCTTCTAAAACATTAAAAAATTTCTACCTGCGAAAGCGGCTTTTTAAAGTGGTCTGGAAGACCTTTCCAAAATGAATAGAGTGACCAAATCGGTTGAAAATTGAGGGAGTACATTCAAATGAAAAAACCCATTTTTTGTTTTTTCAGTGTTTTTAGAGTTTCTCTCTGGGTTAAACTGGCAACACCGAGTTGCCAGCACCTGCAAAGAAAGCCCGCACGAATACCTACTTAAAATTATATCTGCAAATATTCTTGTAAATTTAACAACAGAGAGATGATAGTTTGAAGTTTCAAAATTTTCCAAGCCTTCTGCCACAAGAATCGTCATATCTCCAAAAAAAATAATTTTTTTTTTAAATCTGAAATGCAAAAACTTAGGTCAAATATCAGCCTATAAAATAAATGTAAAATGAATGTCTAACGATTAACTTGAAAAAATGAAAAAAATGTCAGGTTGCTAAATATAAGGTACAAGTTATTGATCAAGAATACCTATATATAGGGGAAGATATACTTTAGATTTATAAGGTTCTACTAAAGAATACGGTGGCTTAAATATTTTTTCTCATTCGAATATTTGAATTTATTTTAGAAATTTCAGAAAAAAAACGTATTTAATATTTAATTTTGCAAGTTGATTGGCATATGTCTGCCCATGAGTGGTGTAATGATAACCACAAGTTTAGTCTAATTGTATCAACATAAAAGTATCAGTAATAAATTAATTTCTTCATAGTTGGTGGTTGGTACATAACGTTTGAATTTTCAATATTTTTTTGGGATAAAAAAAAATTTCTGTGTAATAAAATGTAAATTGATTCCAATCGGATTTTCATTCCACAATTCCCAGAAAATGAATAATAATTAAAAGTGAGAACGAAATTATTTAATGAAAATATTTAAAGATTAAATTATTATTATATTAATTAAAAATAATTTAATGAAAAAAAATTGTTTCTTTGAATTAAAAACAACTAGGTACTCAAACATATAATAATATGCTATACCTTTTTTTTTTTCTCATTATCACATAGTTAGGAATGAGGTGGTTAAAGCAGATCTTAAACCACAAAAAATAATAATTAGTTTTTAATTTTTGCTCCTTGTTAAGTAAACAAAATTGCATTAGGTACAATAACAAGTATAAATATTTTTCAAATTAAATTCATGTAAAAAATTTCTGAGGTTTTTTTTTTTTTAATGTATTTTATTTAAAACACATTCTTTATATTTTATAACATTCTTTCTATTTTTTAAATTAAAATTGTGCAATGATTATGGTCACGTGTCGTTGTAACACTTTTGAATAGTATTATTTAATCCTTATTAATTTTTAATGATTTTACATTTTCACGAAATTAATGTTAACAAAAAAAAAGTTTTAAATGGCTTAGTAATTAATAATGTACAAATTTTCTATGTATTTTTTAAGTAAATAGAGACACTGTAGAAAACTTTTATATATTTGAAGGACAACGCAAAAAAAAAAGATTGAATTATAAAACTGATAAGTTCTTCAGTCAACGTAGTCCCGAAAATAATTCGGCAATTTACCTACTTAGTCCTAGTTAATGAATAAATCAAACCAATTTCACTAGCTCAATTTACCATAAAGAAAATGTGGTGATATACTTGTTAGTCTCTCATAGTGCTGTTCCAAATAATACAATTTAAGTAATTTATAATAATTCAAATTTTTTTCATTCTACGAAAATATTCAAAAATAAAATAAACTCGTTCTGTCGAATTATTTCAATTAAAAAATTTTTGTTCTTACAATTTTGTTTAATTTTTTGACACATGAATGTATAAAATTTGTTTACTATATAATTATCCTTTTGGTTTCAAAATATTTATGTTACATTGTGTTAAAAAACTATGTTGAACTTATTTATATTTTTATAGTGAACAAAATGACAATAACCTTAATATGGTATAATTTTTTTTTATCCAATTAAAAAGTAGTCGCCCAAACACTGATTTAGCTCACCATTCATGCTCTTTTGGTCATACACTATGAATACATAATTAGGGGTTAGCTCATATTGTTGATAAAAGTATTTGCTTTTAAATTTAGCATAAATTTGTTATTCAATCAGCAAAATGGAATCATTAATTCAAATTTATTAATAAAAGCTAAATTTAGTTGAAAATAGAAAGAGTTTCTTTTCGTTAACCTTTGAATTACACATTTGTTGGCTTCCAAGAAAATGAAAAATTGTTTTTGTCGTTAAAAAAGAAAAAAATATTTTTTTTTTTGGGAAAAAAGTTTTTTCTGAAATAAAATAAAATAGTTGTATGTGGGAATTAGGTGGATATAATGAATCTTTTAAAATTAATGCGATTTTTAATTCAAATTAAATGCATAATACGTTTAATTACGTGTTATTAGCCATTGAAAACAGCCAATAATGTATTTAACTGTGTAATTTCAAACAACTTGCTTTTTCTAAATATTGAGACACGATATGAGTTAAACGTTTACAACGAATGGGTTAATTGTCTAACATTCTTTTTAACCAAAAATAAAATTTTGCTAATATACATTCAAAAAAGTTTCTTATGAGACCATATAATATTAATAATACTGCTATATAATTTAATGTTATTACTATTATGTTTAGAAGGCAATTATTACGTTACCTTAAAAAAGAATTACTTTTATGATATTATTTTTAAAATCTGTGGTAAATAATTTAGAATAACAAGTTTTCAGCAGAAAAGCTTTAACTGATTTTACATTATTAAGCGTATTTATTGTATGTTTTTTTGCAAAGAAAGTAGTAAAAATTGAATAGTACTAGTTCTTATGTGAATGTGTTTATAGCAATAGCCGATTACGTTAAATTATTGAAAACTATTTTACAATTGTCACAAGGCTTTTTGAGTCGGGCGGTGGTTCCTTGGAATGTTAGTTAAAATACGGACTAGTAATTTTTTATTTTGCATAAAATCATAGAAATTTGGAGAAATTTAAATAACAAAATTCAATAATAAAAATAAATGGAAAGTACCATGAAATAGTATGTTCTTCATAATAATTACAATTAATGTTTATACTATTTTTGTCAGATTTCACACCATTCACATCTAAATTCAACTTCCTAGTATAATAATTTTGTAGAGTTTTATGTTGTATATAATATTTGAATATACACAAAAATGTATGCATATTTTGTTTTTTTTTTTGCTTATTTATATTTCTGAACATAGAGTAAAGTATGTGAATGTGAAGAGTATACATACATATGTATATTATTAAACCACAGGAAGCGATGATATTTGGGGAGCTTCTGATTATGTTATTATGGATCTGCTTTTTGTGTAGTTACATAAACATGTCATATGTAGTTATCATGTGAAATATTCGAAAATTAGAATTATTTGAATAATTTTAAATATTGCACGTTTTATTAAATTAAGGTTTTGTTACTTTAGATTTAGGAGATAAATGTAGGTACTTTTTTTTTGTACAAATAATGTAGGTATTATAATTTTTAAATTTTTTGCGGAAATTACACGTTCATTTTAAAGAATTTTTAAGTCATATTTCAGACAATTACGAAAACATAATTTTTATGAAATCTAAAAACATTGAGGCTAATTACTTTTAATTTTTTTCACATTTTTTGAACCTAAGTTCGCAGTAATTGATACGAAAACTATATTATATTATGATCTGACTATTTTATCCTATATTTAGTTTGCTAAAAACTTTTGTTTTTTTTTTTCAAAGTAATTTTAAATGAAATAAATATTTTTATTAACAAAAAAAAGGAATAACTTTCTAACTTATAAAAGAAAGAATTCAGAAACCACATATTTCATAAATTATAAATTATTAATAAATATTAGTTTTAAGGATTATTGTATTTATATAAATAAATATAAATATAAATATAAATAAAATGGAAATAATATATTTTGCCCTTATAACATAAATATATATACAAACACAAACATACACCCAGAAAAAAAATGCTAGTTAAATTAACAATTTTTAACTGTTAAACAAAAATTGTTGATGTTAAAGAGAAATTTTTTAAATTAAACTAATAAGTATTTGATCTAAGTAAAGATGCTTCTTATTTTAACATTCGATTTTGTTATTTTAAAATGTTTCAAACAGTTATTTAGTAAAAGCTGAAAATTGTGATTTTAACAACATTAATTGTTATTTTAAATATGTTTCTTTCGAAAGAAATAAAATTTTACTATTCTCTCTTTTAAATTAAAAACTCTTCTGTTATTATAACAATTACACATTCAATTGTTGATATGACAATAAAAGCTTTTGAAATAATGTTTTTGTTGTTATTTAAAAATGGTACATATAACAATAAAAATTGTCAAAGTAAATACGGCATTGTTAAAAAAAAGTTTTGGTTGATTTAAAAAGCTACACTTTTAAATAAATATTTATCTTGTTAAATTAAAGAACTCCGCTCTTAACGAGACAAGTTAAGAGCGGAGTTCTTTAATTTAACAAGATAAATATTTATTATGTTTATATTACCGAATTTATATTTTCTATTTAATACATTGTTGTATATTACTGACATAGCTCAGTGGAAGACTCTACATCACATTGAACACAGCGGTTAAGCAACGTCTCGTAGTGATAGTACTTAGATGGGTGACCAATAAAAAAAAAAATAAAAAAACAAAAAAAGACGAAAAAAGCGAAAAAAAAAAACAAAAAAAAAAAAACAAAAACAAACCAAGAAATTTAAAAAAAAAAACAAAAAAAAAATTTAAAAAACAAAAAAAAAAACAAAAAAAAACTAAAAAAAAAAACCAAAAAAAAACCAAAAAAAAAACCAAAAAAAAAAACAAAAAAAAGGCGAAAAAAAAACAAAAAAAGGCGAAAAAAAAACAAAAACAAACCAAAAAAATAAAAAAACAAAAAACTATTTTAAAATAATTATTTCGAATAGTTAATTTAACAGTTTGGCACCGTAACAATATATTTTTTTCTCAACTGCTAAAATTGTTATAATAACAACTTAACATTTTAAATATAACAATTTTGTGTTAATTTTAACAATGTAATATGTCTTTTGAATTAACAATTTTTGCAATTTTAATTTAACTATAAACCCTTTTGCGCAAAATCTATAAAGATTTTTTGTTAATTTTACCTATAAAATCTTTTAATTTAACAATTTTTTTTTCTGGGTGTACATATTTATTAATTGGTCTCATATAAAATCCGGAATAATACAATTTTAGTCCGATATGAAAAGAAAAAAGAAATTAATATTCTCCTTATTATTATTAGATTTACAATATGATTAATTTAGTATTAGTCGAGTATGATTAGAAATATATATTTTTATTAAATAAAATATTTTAATTTTTTTGTAAACACCTGAATGGTTTTCACTTTTTATATTTTAGTAGTTAGATTGCACATTTATTAGTATTAGTTTTAATCTGATTTTTTACTCCGAAAATAATTGGAAAAAATATTTTCATGTAGCTTCAAATACCTACCTGAATGTTACAAAGTATTTATTTGAAAACTTTGTGAAACACTAAATTAACATTATTTTTTTATATACTAGACGGACAAAATAAATGTTGTTAAAAATTTTAATAACAATATAGCATTACTGTAATTGACTATTCGGAATTAAAATAAAATTATGAATTGGATAAAAAGACTGTAGAGCGCTCACTAAATAGTAAAAGTAAAATAAAATTCTTATTTCTTGTTTAAACTTGTGATGAATGTTATTTTCTAGGTTTCTAGGTTGTAAAGACATAATGATTAATAAAAGTAAACTGCAACTTTAATTATTTGCTTCGAAATGACAGAATTAATATTTTTCTCATTTTTTATTTTTACTCATCTCAACTTTTTATTTAATATTTTTTATATTCACGAAAGAAAATTTTCATCAAAAATTTTTAATTTTTATAAATATCTTTTTGAAGAACTTTGAAAAAAAAAATGATAGTTATTTCAGTTCTCGTCGAAAAACGTATTGTAGAACCTATTTAAAAAAAAAGTTATTTTTCATTTGGCACACCGATAATTTATTTATAATTCTTAAATTTAATTAATTAATATTTTCATTTTCGGACTTTTATTTTACATTGAGAATATATCAAAGATAAATATAACAAAGTCAAATTGGTAATAAATATAATTAATTTTAATCGCCTCGTCACAACAATGAGCCGCCACACAATAGTAAAGCTTTTCGATTTATTCTTGAGAAGACATAAAAATTATAAATTCAATTTGATTAGCTAAGTTCAGATTAATCAAAAATTATTTTTTCTAAAATAATACAGAATTTAGTAGAAGCTTAGATTAGAAGTTCAGCCAGCTAAAACATTTTTTCGACTAATGCCTTGAGCACAGCTAATACCGCAAAGCAATTTTTGAAGGAATGTTCCGGAAACCTGTTCACAGCTAATTTTACCTGAAAGCAAAAAAATCAACTGCAAACAACTGCTTTTGTTTTTTTTATAATATGATTTTGACAGAAAAATGCAGCAAAACCAAATTTCGATGCAAAAGAAACGCTGTGAAAAAGAAACAAAAAAATTATTTTGTGACGTAGTCAATTCTTTCTGGAGCAAAAAAAAAATAAATTCAGTTTTCTAATTAATTATGAAATAATTTTAAGAAATTCTTTTTACAAAAAATCAATAAAATTAATATCTTTCGTTTTTTCATAATTTTTATTTAAAATAAATAAGAAATAACGCAGAAAATCGGTTTTTACGGTAGGTCAAAATTGCTTTGCGGTATTAGCTGTGCTCGAAGCATAAAATTTTTTATTTTAAACTATCTAAAAGTCATAGTTTTTGGTTAAACTCACCCTCTGTCCGAAGTTTCCAAATAATAACAAATTGATCTCTTGATTTCTAAAAGGTTTAACTAAAATTTTGAACAAATTACATAAATATGTATATCAGGGTGTGTACAATGTACATAATATTTTTAAACCGATGAGCATAATGTATAAATTTGTTTTTTCTATATTATTTTTCATTTAAGGCATCAATCAAAAATTTTTTAACACAAATAAAAAATAAAAAGTGAAAATTTCTTATTAAAGAATCTAACAAAATGTGAGACTTTGTGGTTGTTTTTTGTTTTGTAACAAATAAGGTGGTGGTTTTTGATCTGCAAATGAGTTTAAAAAAATTTCCCACCTTATTTTGTTGTTTTTAAATTCATAGTTAATTTGCATGGAAGTTCGCAAAAAATTTTCAATTATACGTACTCTTTTTTTTTTTATATATATATTGACTAAAGTTAACTATTGTAGAAAAAAAAAATTGATATAACTACGTTCAAGTTTTAATTTTTTTATTTAATTTTTTCTGCGAAAATAAATGAAATTCCCATGTTAAAATTTTATCAACTTAAAACTGTATCAAATTATACAATTTTATTTATTTCCAGAATTTTCACGTCAAGAACTGTGCCATTATCTAAAACCTATCTTATGTAAATTTTCTTATAAAGCGATACAGATTATAAAAATTAGGAATAAAATTCTTGAATAACAATTAAGTTCATTTCTTGGTCTTGTTTAGTGTTCTATTAAAAATTGAGATCATGCAAATAAATATTAATGTAATTAACACAACACTTTTTTATTATGGAAAACCTCCTGTTCTTAATTTCTATTCTCTAGAAAGATCAATCAAAAAAATAATTATTAAGAAGTTGTCAATTTTAGAAATTCTCTTCTTAATTAAACAGGTCATTATCTAAGTTTCCATTGTCTAGATTAATATAATTTTATAGTAAGTAGGTACTAATTTGAAAACCTTTTTTTCAAAAACTTTAGCTTATTTATTAGCTCAATGAAAATTTTTGTTTTTCGATAATACAGTATTTTCGTTTTTTTTTTCTCTTAAAATTCAGATATCTACATATTATTTATCATTATTTATGAACATCAACAATCTAATGAATAAATGAACCAATATCTAGAAAGTGTAAATTAAAAAATAACTTGAAAGTTAAATTGAGTGCACGCTTTGATCTTTTTTTGTGTACCTACAACCATAAAAATGTTTAATAACTTTATTGTGCGAAAACCAAGAAAATAAAAAAAAATTAAAAAAAAAAAAAATCCTGCTGTAGATTACATTATATGTATGGACGTAAAAAAAAAATTTTTTTAATGGGAAATTTAAAGCAGGAGTAACTTAATCTTTTTGTTGGTTTTTTTGGTTTTCTTCCAGTAAATATTTCTTACTTTTTTAATTAAAAAACAGTATTTCTTTCAAGTTAAAAAAAAAATTTATTAACAGATTTTTCTTTAAAATTTCCATGAAAAAAAAAAAATTAACAAGAATTTAAATTGAGTGAAAATTTAACGTGTATTTAGAACGGTGGAAAGTTATATTAAAAGTCGAAGAATTTTTTAAAATAATCTTTCGGAGGATATTTCAATAATCAAAATTTTATGATATTTTAAAGAAAATGCAGAAAAAAAAAATTAGTTAGTTGCACAAAAATATAATATCTAGCTTTTCGTTCCACGAGAGTGGTAATTCGTTTTAACTTTCGAGTCCTTTAGTTCCACTTCAGTGTATAATGTTTCTTTGTATGTCGTTGTTGCATAATTAAATATTTTTAAAAGGAGGTTTATTTTTTCTTTTATAAGTCTCGATAATTAGTAATGAAAAAAGTTTTCATTCTATTTAAATTATATCAACAAGAATAAATTTTCCAAGAAAAAATCTTTTATACCAATTAATATTTTTCCAATTCTAATTTTCATAATTTAAGTTTTAATTCTAAAACTTTTTAATTTTTATGTAGATATTTTTAACTATTATATTTTTTATATAAACACTCAATTATTTAGTTTGTAAAATATTCTTTTATTGCGGAAAAATTGAAAAATGTTTTCATTTCCTTTTAGTAATTTTTCATTTTATTTGAACCGGATAATGGTATTAGTTTTGTGTTCCGGTAAAATTTACTTATTTAATACATATACATACATTTTGTATTTATTCAACAATTTTTTTTTTTTTTTTTTTTTTAACAAAAATCCATTAAATGAGCTTTACAAAATAAAATATTTTATGATTATTATTTAAGCCTGATGTTAAGTGTGAATTGATAATAAATTTTTTTTTCTAGTAAATGTTCATTATCTCTGATTTAAGCATTTGGTGAGAATAGAATACAAGTTTTAAATTTGGAGAAGTGATATATTTCGACAAACTTATTAATTAGAATATTGTACTCAGTACTCACAATCAAGTGTTCTTAACTTTGGCTACAATTTTATTATTCCTTATGAATGAAATTATGTATAAATAAATATCGAATGATTTCTTTCGATACAAATTTAAAAGAATTCTGAATTTTCTAACATCTTTAAAGAAAATTTTATTAAATGACTATTCTCTATATTAAAACCTTTACTTCAATATTCCTCTTAATCAATCAATCCGATAAAAACAACTTGAAGTTAAAAATTACCTAGACTTAAAATGTTATTATCATTAAGCTTTTAAAATGTTCACATATATAGTTGTTGATAGTTCATCTTAAAAAGATAAAGTTGTACTTTCAAAACCATATTCTCAATAATTTAACTCGCATCATAAGGGTTAAAGAAATAAAACATTTAAAAATAGATGATAATACATACTTCTTTCTAGCAGATTTTTTTTAAAATAAAAAAAATCTTTTACAGAGCATTTACAGTCATTATGTTGTTATTACTAACAATTTGTTGTCTTGTTTTCTTATTTTTATTTCTATTTTTTTTTTTTAAATCTAAAAAAAAATTTCATCAAGATTTTTTTTCTTGAAATTTTGTGCATAATAAAATTTATGTTTTTCAAGATTACTTTCGACAGATAAGAAATTATATTTTTTTTTACTTTCTTATTTCAATTTGTTTATAAAATAAAAATAAAAAAAAATATGTATCTTCTTTTTTTTTTTTTTGAAAACAATAATCAGATGGGAAAATGTCGTACTCAATTATCTGTTTATCATAACATTTTATTATTTTGCAAAAGTAGGACTTAAAATGGTATACATATTATAGATATATACAGAGGATGTTATAACATTTTTAAGAAACTTTTGTATTGAAGTGTTTGAAGATATATCTGCTTAGTTTTTTTTTGTAAAATGAGGCCTAATTTGAGTACCTAATAAAAATAGTAGAAACGGAAAATAATTTGGTTTCACAATTTGATGGAAAAATCTTTTCAGATTAAAAGTTTCCAGTCTCAGTGATTTGAAGAAGCTTACAAAAATTTCCCACTAATATTCCGATGTTTTTATTTGATAGTTATAGTAAAATTTTAAATTGAGTAGTATAAAAGCTAAATTTAAAAAGTAAGATGTCAATATTAATCCTTAATCATTTCAGTGTTGTCGTCTGGAATTAGAAATTTTAAAACATAGTCCTTAACTTTCCGAAACTAAATAATAAATATTGGGAATAGCCTCGGGAATAGCTTATTTATAGAAACCGTTTATATCGTTTTCATGCAACACTCTCCATTTATTTGAATTCATTTGAATTTTTTTTAAAATTGTTTATTCTTTTTCGAAAAATATTAAAAAAATAATGTATTTAATTATTCTAAAGACTTTGTAGGAAGAACCTTTTCAATTATATTTCCTTGTTGAAAAAAAAAGTACAAATGTGATGTTAATTTTGTTACCATAGAATTCCTATAGAGATTTTTTTTTTTTTGCGAAATAAAGTATCATGACATTAACAAAATTTTAATTTATTAATATTTAAACTTATTTTCATTAGCGATAACTGAAAATTAAAAAAAATGTATTTGCATTTTTTATTAATATAAAAAGGGTCATGGTTGAGTTGAGTACCTACCACAAAAATCATTGTTAAGATTTTAATAAATTTTTTGTAAAGCTTAAAACTTCATTATAGAAGGAAGAATTCGTTTATAGTTAAGTTATCTTTTATAAATTAAATCATATTTGGAAATTATTTGAATTATTATATATCTTATTTTGTCTTCAAATAAGTACTTTAAGAGAATTTTTAATTATTTTTCCATGCACATTACAAACTTGGATTATTTATTTGAATTACATTTATTGCATATTCCAGAAAAATTCAAGAATAAAAAAGAAAATTTTTGTTTTGTTTTTTATTTTATTTACTTAATCTAAGTATTGTACATAGCATAGGTTTTTAATAGTACCTATATTTTTACATTTTCCTTCAATCATACAATTTTATTATAATGTAAAAAACAATAATACTTAATAAAATTTATTCTTTTTTTTTTTTAATTATTTTAATTACAGGTATGGAAGCAATTATGTCAGAATTCTTTAATGATACTACAACAGCTTTTTATATTATTTTAATTGTTTGGATTGCTGATCAGTATGATGCAATTTGCTGCCATACAACAATTACCAAGCGTCATTGGTTAAGGTAAGTTAATTTTACGATTATTTTCTTAGTATTTTATTTTTTATTTAATTATAAAACACTATATATGAAAAATAAGATTTATTTAATGTCGAATACTGGTTCATAGGGATCCCATTTCCATAGTTTGTAATTGCGTAATTGATACTCAATTTTACTGTTCGACTTTATCATTACTATTCACAATTGTTTGCAGAATTCAAAAGTTTCTTAAGAAAATTGGAAATTTATTTCTTATATTTATTATTTAACTTTCCATTTTAAAACAATTTCTATGTCAAATTAACAAGAAAAAAAAAATGTATTTTTGTTTTGTTCATCAGCAAATCTTATTGATAGCCGAAGGCTCATATTAAAAAAAAAAAAAGATAACGATAATTAAAATTAAGAAAAATGAAAACAAAAAAACTCATCTAGTGGAAATATATTTTAATACATTTTTTTATGCAATTATTTTAATCAGTAAATTGATAATGATTAAATTATGATTCGTCGAAATAAACATTCAGAGTAGTATTACTAAGTCACACACAATGTATAATAAAAATTTATTTTGGTTTGTATTCGTGATCGAAACATTGGAAAACATAAAAATAAAAAAAAACTCTTAAAATGATTGAGATTGAGAAGAGTTTCAATTCTAAAAGTTTTCAAACTTCTAGAAACTGTTTTACTTTTGAAATATTCTGGTTAGTATGTTAAATGTTATAGTAACATATTTGCGATTTCCTATTTTAAATGTTGTTGATTTCTTCTAAAACAATTATGAAAAATTTTTTGTTTATTTTTAATTATAAAATTCATTTTAAAAATGTAATTATTGAAAGGAAAATTAAAGATAAAAAATACTTAGTGCATTAAGGAATTATTAATACATTTTCCTTATTTTATTTTTATTTTTCTTTTATTATTATTATTTTTTTTTTTTTTCCTGTATAAAGTACAGTTAAGAAATTGCAAATAGAAAATTTTTCTCTGGAAAATTGTTCGATTGCAATAACATATAAATGTATATTATAATGTATACCTACCTTAAAAACAATGAAGTGTCTAAATGAAAAATTGATTTATTATTATTGTTTTCAGTATATCTCCCTCTACTGCAGAAAATATAAATAACAAAGAAAAAAAAAATAATAATAATAATTCTTAAATAAATAAAAAATAATAACAACACTATTTACCAATAATGGATGAATAATACCGGAAAATCCTTCATTTTTATTTTCTCTTTACTTATTATATATTTTTAGTTCTTCTTTTTGATAGATCGATGAAGACATTTTCAAAACTAAATTGATTATTGTATTTAATACTTTAAAAGTTCTGAACTAGTTTTTTTTTTTTTTATTATTACAACGTTTTTATCAAGTCACTTTCTTGTCTGTTTGTCTGTCCACGAAATTTTGTAATCAAATTTTAGACCATTTTCCGACAAGCTACAGCTCCGAAACTTTTAATATAGCTCTGAACCCGATGACAATGCAATATTCTACCACTTTAATCATGATGTGAAAAGTTTCTTGTCTGTTTGTCTGCGAGCGAAATTTTGCAATCAAACTTCCGATTTCATTCAAATTTGGTACATTAAAAGAGGATAATTAAACACAGAAATTTCGTAACAAAAAATTTGTTGGCCTCCTACCCAGCGGCCTCCTCTGGGGGAGAAATTCAAAAGCTCGTCTGATTTCATTCAAATGTGGTTAATAAAAAGAGGAAAATATTAAACACACAAATTTCGTTACAAAAAATTTATTGGCCTCCTACCCAGCGACCTTCCCTAGGAAGGACTTCAAAAGTTTGTCCGATTTCATTCAAATTTGGTACACAAAAAGAGGAAATGATTAAAAACACAAATTTCGTAAAAACAATAAATCAGTCAGAGTCCGTAGCTAAGCACGGGTTGACGGCTAATTAACTAAAAACAAGAAAATAAATACTAAATAAAAAAGTTTTAAAAACCACGTTTTTAAATTGACTAAAAAGATTAAAATAAAAATTTTCTCTACTTGAAACAGATTACAACAGTCTATAACTAGAAACGTGGGGCCCATTTTTAAGGTAATAATAAAGAAAAAATTTACGACATATTTGTAGTATTACCTTACCTCAAAAATGCGCCACACGTTTCTAATTATAGACTGTTGTAATCTGTTTCAAGTAGAGAAAATTTTTATTTTCCTCTTTTTAGTCAATTTTGAAAACGTGGTTTTTAAAACTCTTTCATATTATTGTTTATCCTTGTCATGTATATTTATTAGTATTTTTATAATCTAAACAATTCTTAATACCGCAATTAAAAAATTATCTCAATGTCGACGAAATTTATTTATTTATGCCAAGAATTTTTAATTCGCATTTTTTTTAATTATATTTATAAAACTATTTTCCAATTGAATTTTGACAATTCTTGTTTCGTCTATCAAAGCTATATTCTTTGAAAATAAAGAAAAGCTCAAGAACATTTTACTAGAAGAATAATGTTTATTATCGCCATATCAGTTATCGAAAAAAAACCAATATTATAATTATGTATATGTTTTGTACCAAATTTTTATAATTTTTAATCGTCTTTATTTATTATAAAATAATTCTTGTTAAAATAAAATTCAATTTATTTTTCAGTACTTAGTTTGAAGTTTCTATTTCTTCGATATCTCTTACAATCATATTGATCAAATTAAAAAGGTGGTAGTTGTATATAATAGAAAAAATACTGTGTGAACAAATGGCAGTTTTTTTTTCTATGTTTGTTGAATGAAAGTTGTAGAAAATAAAAATGAAAAAAAAAAATAATAATAATAACAAAATAAACATTTTTGTTTATTTTGCTAAGTCTTCTTCTCGAAAGTAACATAAGTTCATACTTCAGTTTTATTTTAATGCTATATAAGTAGAAATAATTTGTTACTAATAAGTTTATTTCCGCTATAGTGCGGATTTAACTTAAGAGGATATAAAAATATTATTGAAAAAAAAATTTTTTCAAGAGGAATTAAAACAAAAAAAAAAATTATATATGCGTATTATGTATATTATGTTTTATATAAATATAATATTATTGCTATGAGAAAAACATAATAATTTTTTGATTTGTTTTTCTTTTATATTTTTAGTAGTTTTTTTTTTTTTTTTCGACTGAAAAATTACAGAAAACGAGCATAATAATTTAATAATTTATCAAATTTATTTTTACTAAATACAGTACATATTTTCATTTTAATATGAATAAGTTAGTATATAGAGAATTGAGTACCTACTTAAAGTTAATAAACGTTGATTTTAATCTTTTATGTAGAAATATTTTTCAATTCTTTTAAAATAATTTTGATCGCACTGATACTGAAAAAAATAATATAATATCGTTATGAGGAAAATCACAATTTATCTTAAATGAATAATGTTTGGATTTTGTTTTTGAAGTTTTGAAGTCATGCTAATTAACGAAAACAGCCGATAAAATTGCTTTATTTTTTGTATGCGACACATTTTTATTAATAATTTATTTTTAATAAAGAAATTTAATTTTATTTATTTTTATATATATTTATAATCTTCATAAGTACAAGAACATGTGGTATGTGTGTGTGTTATAAAAGAATATTTGCAAATAAATAATAAAAAAAAGAAACATAATTATCTATTTAAGTATACCTACATAATGTAGATTAATTTTATTTAATTTTAAATTTACTTTTAAGTTCTATTATGAAGTGAAATTATTTTATTTTATAAATCTGCCTACATAAAATCTATGTGTTTCTTCAGAAATAATAACTATTAAAGTAATCTGTTGAGTTTGAGATTATAGATATCTGGTACCTTGTTATATTTATGAATTAAGTATATTGTATGTGGATAAATTATATCTTTTTAGACTGAAAAATAATTCTGTTTATCGAATTTTCGAGTGTGAAAGAAATTTATGTGTTATGTATTGTTTAATTGTATATACATAAAAAAAACAAGTAAAATGCGACACACTCATAAATTGTATATAAAAATAAAACAACTATTTTGTTTGAATTCCTCTTCAGAACTAACTTTATTTTTATTCCAGATTTTAATTTTAAGTACAGTTTTACATTTTTTAGTTTCGAAATAAGATCTTCTAGTTTTATCTATTTTTCTTTGTTTTAGTTCACACAGAACTTATTACATTGAAAAAGATAAGAGAAAGCTTAATTGGCATTTTATTACTTCAAAATTAATTCAATTTGAATTAATTTTGTTTTTAAAGAATTTATTTTACAAAACTGTTTTAAACCAAATATGATTTTATGGGGTTGAAGCCTAATTATATAACTACTCCACCCCGAAAATTAGTTTGCGTCTCTGCAAACGGCTCAATTTTTCTTTTATCTTCCTCATTTGTTTTCTGAATTATTTGTACATTTGCTGTATTTTTTCTATAAAATTTTACATAAAAAATTATTATTATAGTGACAATTACAATGAAAATAAAAGTATAAGAACTGTAAACTAATCTTTGTTCGAATTTAACATAATTTATTATTTCTCTATTTTCAATGTGTTTTGTATGTAGTGTTTCTAGTGTGAGATTTTGAATTCGTTTTGTGTAATTAAAGTCTGTTAAATGTAGTATAATTTTGTTTGTCATGTTTTGCAGTGTATTTTGGAATATTAGTTCGTGTATTTGAATTTTGCAATTTATAAACTTAAGTATGCTATTTCCTTTTATTACAATATTTTGATCCATACAATTTTGTTCGATTTCCGTTAACGGAAAATTTTTAATTATTAACAAATCGTCGAAAACTTCTTCAACAGAAAGGTTTTTATTAATTCGAATGTTACATGTATTGTTCTTATAAAAAATTTTCCTTATACAACTATTAGTATGGAATTTTAAATTCTTCTTTTTTACATCATTGGAATATTGATAGATACTATTTTTATTTATAATAATTTTTTCGATTTTATAATCTAATTCTTCAAATTTTTCGTTCGGAAATGGAATTATTAAGCCGTTGTAAAAAGTTTCGGGTGAGAATTTTGGAATGCCTAATGCAAATATGACAATTTTGTCTTTAATTAAAACGTAATTTTTTATAAAAGCAAGATTCTTCGATGTTATGTTGTATTTAGTAATTTCTTCGTCTGTCAAAATGTCGTGTGCTAGTACGTCTAATTTACTTAAAAGTATAATGTCGGAAATTTTTTCAATTTGTTTATTTATAGTAGAAATGTCAGCGTAAATTTGGAAAGTAAATTCGATTTCTTTGGCAGTAGTTAAAGCTCTTAGTGATTCGTTTGTAATTTTGTTAAAAGTTTCTTCAATTTGTTTTTGTCCCGTGTTAACATGTTCTGTGATTTTATTGAGATTTTTGATAAGATTATTGTTAATGAAAACTTGTTTGTTAATTTGTTCTGTTATTTGTTT
Organism: Hybos culiciformis; assembly: GCA_964007475.1. NCBI lineage: Eukaryota > Metazoa > Arthropoda > Insecta > Diptera > Hybotidae > Hybos > Hybos culiciformis. The sequence continues at coordinate 66,096,286 of OZ023274.1, read as the reverse complement.
AGCGTTAATGTCCAGATTTTGTAAATGTTTGTAAATTTCGTCGGCGTCGTCATTATCCATTGTACCGAAAGAGTATTTTAAAGCAGAACCGACCATGTTAATGAAACCTCGTTTAAATCTTTTTTGTAAGTTTTGTGGTAGTAATGTCTGTAGGTTTTGTTTAGCGGTTTTTAATTCTCTTACTAGAAGTTTGTAATTATTAGAAAATCTAGAAATGTTTAAAAATAATATGTTGGTTTCAATTGTCTGCAATATGTCCGAAAAGTCTTCTAAATTTATAACGTGTAATATTTTCTCATAGTGGTCAACTATTGGTTGATTATCCAGTTTGAAAACAATGAAGCCATTATCATTTTGGATTGGGATGACTTCAATAGATTGCGCTCGTATGAGTGTAAATAGTAATGAAATTATTATGTTAAAATACATTCTGCGAAAGAGAGAAAGAGGAAAGAAAATTAGTCCTGGTATTTAAATCTACGTTTAAGTTGTGTTTCGTGGTATTTTGTTCGTCTGTTATTACTGTTGTCTACTGTGTAATCTCCAAATTTTTGATATTTATGTAGTTTTTTGTATTTGGGTTTGTTTTTTATTACAATTCTATTTCTTACTACGTTATCGTTTATTTCATAATTAAAGTCCCGATTTTTATTTAAATTTTGTGTACGATCTAATTTTTCTTGATTGAATTTTGTAGCTAAATTTGTAATGTCATTTTTATCAAAGTTTTTAATAATGAAATCAAAAGGGCGAATTTTGGTGGTTGAGTGAATAGTATTGTTATAAAAAAGTATGGCTTTGTGAATTCGTTCGTCAAGTTCCCCTATGTTGGTTTTTTCTGCCTCCATTATGCGTAAATGTTCATTCAAGGTGCCGTGCAGTCTTTCTACGTCTGAATTTCCCGTCTTTTTCCCGGCCGTAGTGACGTGTATTTCAATGTTATTGTCTTTTAGGTAAAGGTCTATTGCGTTATGTAGTATACATGTCTCGTTATCGTGTACCAATTTCCTCATTTTTCCCAAAAATTGAATTCTTTCTTTTAAAGCTTTTAAAATTGAAACCCAAGTCCTGTCGTTTAATTTATGAATAGTAGCAAATTTTGAAAATTTATCAATAGTAGTCAAATACATTACATTTCTGTAAGGAAACCAAATGTCAATGTGAACGATGTCGTTGATACAATTAGCATTTTCAGTTAATCTAAATGGGATTTTATTTGGGTGGCGATCATGTTTAGCCAAAATACAAATTTCACAATTGTTTATCAATTTAGTAATAAAGTGTAATAAGTCTGGGAAATAAAATTTTTCTTTTAACTCATTGAATACTTCGGTTATACCTCTATGGTTGTTACGTAAGTGTTCATCTTTAATAATAGTTAATAATTTGTCTTCGTCAGTTACGTCCGTTAGTTTTAGGTCAGATCTAACTAGTCTAAAGTTATGATGGTTAGGAAAATATTTAAAAAATAGATTTTCGAATTCGGTAAATAACTCTTTGTTTTCAGAATAAACGCACATCGTAACTTTTTCTATGAGTATTTTTTCCATATAACCGAGCAAATCTGATGTTTCTTTAATAAGTATAAAATTTTGAATCTTCTTATGTATAATTTTAATGGTATTTTTGGATTTTTCGCCGAAATTTAAATAAATCTGATTTTTGTAAAAGTTGATGGGCTTGTGGGTTGATTTAATTCTGTCTTTTAAATTATTCTCAATCAAAGAAGTTGAAAGATTTTCGCTATTATAAAGTTCCTGATTAATAATTTCCGGGTTTTCGTCTGGTTTGGTATAGCGACTAAGTCCGTCTGCTACTCGATTTTCTTTTCCTCTTACATAGTTGATATTAAAATCATATTCATTGAGCTTTATTTTCCATCTCTGTAATTTCATATTTGGTTCCTTAAGATTATGAAGCCAAATAAGTGGTTTATGATCGGTACAAATTGTAAACTTTCTCCCGAACAAGTATACCCTAAAATATTTAACTGCCCAAACAATGGCGAGAAGCTCTTTTTCGATGACCGAATATCTTTTTTCATGATCGTTCAATGTGCGGGACGCGTAGCATACTGGGTGGCTATTTTGACTTAAAACAGCTCCAATAGCATAATTCGACGCATCAGTCGTTAATAAAAAAGGTTTTTGAAAATCAGGGCTTTTGAGAACTGGCTCACTAATTAATAACAGCTTGAGTTTGTTGAAAGAAGCTATGTACTCAGGATCACATACATTAATTTTGAGATCCTTTTTCAAGTATTTAATGATGGGATAAGCTACCCGTGCATAGTCTTTTATAAATTTTCTGTAATAGCCGGTTATACCAAGGAATTGTTGTATTTCTTTAATAGTCGTTGGTAGTTTTAAATTTTTAATACTTTCAAATTTTCTATAATCAGGTTTTATACCTTCGTCAGAAATAATGTGTCCTAGATAGTCAGTAGTCTCGTCAGCAAAACTGCATTTGTCGATTTGTATTTTTAAATTTGTTTCTCTTAATCTCTGTAAAATTTTTTTTGAGTGATAGTAAATGTTCTTCAAAACTGGTCGAAAAAATTAAAATGTCGTCAAGATAAACTACACAAATTTTGTTAATGTAATCTTCGAGAATTCTATTCATTAACCGTTGGAAAGTTGAAGGAGCATTTTTCAACCCGAAAGGCATGCGTACGAATTCGTAGTGCCCGGTTGCAGTGGAAAAAGCCGTTTTTGCTCGATCTTCTGGAGCAACTTCCAGTTGGTGAAAACCTTTAGCTAAATCGATTTTCGAAAAATAAGTGCATTTACCGAGTTTGTCAAATATTTCGTCAATGTTGGGAAGTGGGAATCTATCATCTATAGTCTGTTCGTTGAGTTTTCGATAGTCAATTACTATTCTAAATTTTTGTTTTCCTGAATTGTCAGGTTTTTTAGGTACAACCCATATTGGGGCGTTATAAGGACTATCGCTAGGAACTATAATTTTTTGCTCAAGCATTTCTTTAATCTGTCTGTCTACTTCTTCTCTATGTATTTCGGGATATCGGTATAATTTGGAAAAAATGGGGGTATCAATTTTGGTCTTAATGTGGTGTTTAATTTCGTTGGTAAATGTCAACCTATTTCCTTCAGAAAAAAATAAATCTTGATAATTGCTTAAAACGGTTTTCAATTTCATTGTGTCACTTTCGTTTTGGTGTTTTGGGAAAATGTTTATAGGGATGGTTCCATTATAAGTTTCATTACTGAATATATTGGAAGAGTCAGAATTAGAGAATTTTTGATGGTAACATTCTTCATCTAAATTAAGGAAAAAAGGGAGAGTCGCATGTCGAGTGTGTAATAGTCTATTTTTATAGTCAATAACTGCTTCTAAGTCAACTAAAATATTGTTTCCTATTAATCCATCGAAGTTTGTATGAAATTTATATTCTAGGAAAGTTACGAAATGATCTTTGTTTTCATTAAATTCTTTAAACATTGGTATTTTATAGATAGCGGTAGTCTCAATGTTTCTATTTAAAACTTTCAAAGGTATGTTGTTAACATTAAGTCTCCATTTTGGGTTGCAGAGGTTTGGGTTTATTATACTACTTTCTGCACCACTATCGATTATAAATTTCATATCTCCTTTTGGGGATTTTAGTACTATATATGGTAGTCGTTTGAGGCCTGGTCTTGAAAATTTGATTGGAAATTTGATTGAAAGTCGGAGATGGGTTCTTCGAAATTATTTTGTAGGCCTTCGTAAAAATTTTGTTGTTCGAAAGTATTGGGTTGTTCAAAAGTATTGGGTTGTTCAAAAGTATTGGGTTGTTCAAAAGTATTCAGTTGTTCGTCAAAAGTTTTAGAATTTTCGTTTACTGTAATGTCCATTGGTTCGACTCTGTCTCTCATATTCAGGTTCCTGTTATTGTTGTTGTTCGTATTTGTATTAAACCGATTAATATTATTAAGTTGTTGATTGGGAAAATATTGGTTTCCGTGGAAAAAAGGATAATTATTATTATTAGGTGTGTTGAATCGATTCTGTTGAAAATTATTACTATTGCTTGGTTGGTTCGAAATATTGTTACGATTATTACTGAAACTATGGTTAATGTTGGAATTATTTTGAACGAGATTGTTTCTATTAAAATTTTGTTGATAATTAGAGTTAGAATGAAAACGTTGATTAAAATTATTGTTACTATTATTTTCGTTAGGTCTGTAATTATTTCCGTTCATATTCCGATAATAAGTATTATTATGGCTAAAACCGTTTCTATTAGTATTGTATTGGTTGGTATTGTATTGGTTAGTATTTCCGTTAAAATTTAATTTATTCTCTGTATTCCGAGTTTCATTGATTTTTCGATTTGTGTTCATAAAATTTCTCGGGCTTGCGTTTTGTGTATTCTGACAGTACCCTAGGTCGTTGAGCAATTTGTAGGCGTCATTCAATGTTGCAGGATTTCTACATTCCACAATGTTCTTCGCCAATGGTGGCAAATTCGATGTAAAATGTTGTAACGCGAGTCTTCTGTTGGTTGCTAAATTGTCAGGAGTTGCGTTTTCCGACAAATAAAGAGAATTATTGAGTCTACATAATAATAAGTTAATGTCTGAATAGAAAGTTTCAATGTTTCCGTTACAGCGCATCATGCGTAATTCGTCAAGTAATTTTGTCATAGAAGTTTGTTCACCGTGATTTGTAACTAAAGCCGTCTTAATGTCATTCCAAGTAAGGTCAGAACCTGCTTTTATAATGGTTTCCCTAGCGGGCCCTATTATTTTATCTAGGATGTATCCTTTAGCAACGTTTCTAGATGCTTCTGGGATTGCATTTATTAAGGCTTGTAAGGCTTCTATTCTTCCAATAAAAAGAGTTAGGCTATATTTATCACCAGAATACGGAGATATATAACTAATTTGTTTTGCCAAATTATTTAAAAGTTCTTGTCCTTCCATTTCCGAAATTTTTGGTACAAACTTATTCTTAGATAATTATCAATAACAAAATAATTACTTTTTAATCGAATAATAAAAAAAATATGATTATTACAAAAAATAGTGATAAACAAAGTAAAATTTTGAATCCAAATTGCTAAAATAAAAATAACTAAACTTACGTAACTTAACTTAAAAATTTTCGCCTGTTTAAATTTTCGATGTGTTTGTGGTCTTCTTGAATGCGTGGATTTGTTGCTTGATGAGATTTCTGCTTCAATGATTTTAAATTTAATTTCTTATTTATAGATTTGTTTAATTATAAAAATTTAGATTTTATGGTAAGTTTTATCGGAATTTTTATTTTAAATTTTTTTTTTCAAAAATTTTAATTTTATTTTAATTTATAGGAATTTACTTTACAATGAAATTTTTTTTTTTTCAAATAGTTTTCTCAAATTTTAATGGTTTTAGATTTTAATAATTTATTTAATTTAATATTAATTTCTTTTTTATTGTCACTTTTTCTTTTCAATTAAATTCTCAATAATATCTTATTTATTCTTAATTTTTTCAAAATTTTTCAATTAAATACTTTAATTGTTTAAATACTTTCTCAATAATTTCTTATTTATTCTCAATTTTTCCAGTTAAATACTTTAAATTCTCAATAAAATTCTCAATAATTTATTATTTATTCTCAATCTTTTCAATTAAATACTCAATAAAAATTTGTTACTTTTTTTCGTTATTCGTTATTATGAATTTTTTCTTCAGAGATAAAAATTATTTTTTTCAATAATTTTACTTATTTTTATTTATTTATTAATATTTGTAGCAAAATTTAAATTTTAATTAATTTACTTATTGTTAAACTTTTTATAGAGATTGAATTTATTTTTTCAATAATTACCAAATCTCTATCTTCTAACTTAAAATTTTTATTTTTTCAATAAAAATTATATTATTTCTTACGATTAAAAAATTTTTTATTTTTTCAATAAAAATTAATTTTTTCCAATTATTTTTTCAATAATTTTAATAAAAAATTTAAAATACTATTTTTTTTTTTTTTATAACTTAAAAAAAATTTTAAAAAAAAATCTTCACCGACTGCGCCAAAAATAAAACAACTATTTTGTTTGAATTCCTCTTCAGAACTAACTTTATTTTTATTCCAGATTTTAATTTTAAGTACAGTTTTACATTTTTTAGTTTCGAAATAAGATCTTCTAGTTTTATCTATTTTTCTTTGTTTTAGTTCACACAGAACTTATTACATTGAAAAAGATAAGAGAAAGCTTAATTGGCATTTTATTACTTCAAAATTAATTCAATTTGAATTAATTTTGTTTTTAAAGAATTTATTTTACAAAACTGTTTTAAACCAAATATGATTTTATGGGGTTGAAGCCTAATTATATAACTATATATAAAATAGAAAATTGGATAATTATTTTGAATTATGATTCGATCGTAAAAATTAATAAAAATTATATTCTCGAATTCAATGTTGATAAAACTTGACAATTTATAAAAACAAATCATTATTTAAAAATGAAATTGGAATGTTTCGTCGATAGATGGATAAAAATATGTATTGTCGTTTTCATAGAAGGTTTTCAAACGGGACAAGCAAATGTTCGGTACGGAATGGTCTATGTATTCAAATGTGAATTAAAAAATTATACAAAAAATTCGCAAGATCTTTGCGCCTAAATGTTCTACCAGTTTTATAAAATTATTCGGAAATTAATAGTTTTAATCAATACTTGTGCTATTTGTGCTATCATGATTTTAATATAATAATATGGATAATATTCCAATTGCTTAGATTTTTTTGGATGATTTTATGTATTTCTATTTGATGGGAAGTCTATATTATTTTATTTATTAGCTTATTTCCATTTTTTTCTTTTTAATAATGATCTCATTAAAACCACTTTATTTACATTTGAAATTACTCAATACATTTATTTTTTTTTTGACATTTTATAATTAGCCCATTCCTTATGCTTGTTTTTTTGTTAATAAAACATTAAAAATAATTCAAAATAAAAAATAAATAAATAAAAATAAAACTTGATATTAAAAGAATAATATAATAAGAATTTTTATTATGAAAGAAGAACTAAGAATTTGTCGTCATAGAGTTTTTATTTTTACACATTCTATACTTTACTTTTTTCTCACTTCCCTCTAATATAATTTTTTGAAAAATATAACAATAAGAAGTTTATATTTATCAAATAACAAAAAAAAAATTAAATGTTATAAGAAAATGGAAAATTATTTTGAATGAATTAACTTTCAAAAGGAAAACCTTTAAATTTAATGAGAAAAACAGGAAAAAAATATGTAAAATGTATTCACGATGTATGTTTTATATTATTATTGTTTATTTGCTTATGCATCATATAACATTTTATGTAATATTCATATAAGGAAAAAAATATATTGAAAACAAAAAAACAAAATTTTTAAATATGAAAACCATTGAATAGTTTTAATTGTTATCATCAAAATTGGTTAAACAATAATTTTTGTAAATTCTTTTTTTTTTCTTTATTAAGAATCATTTTTAAATACACTAATTTACAAAAATCTTCTTTTCTTGTGATAAAGTAAAGATCCTTATAATTTATAATACATATATGTAACATATGTATTTGAAAAATTTATTTTAAATTTTATAAAATGTTGAAAATATTGTTGGCAATAAAATAGATTACTCCATTCATATGAATTTATTGACAGACTACACTAATAAATTAAAAAAAAATATATATGTACAATGTAGAATTTTTTTTTTCTGTTTTCCCTAAATTTTCAGTCAAATATAAAATTCTTTTATATTTGCGAAGGGAAATTTATGTAAATATGTGTAGAATATATTTTATGTAATTATAACGGCTTAATAAACAAATTACCATATACACAACATACATTTAAGTACCTACTCTAATATATTTATTACCAAAATGTTAATAATTATGTAAGCACTTAATTTTTTGGTAAGTTTTTTTTTTTTTAATTTCGCATATTTTTATTTATTTTTAATTTAATGGCAAATAAATTAAATAATTTAAAAATAGATTTTTTTTTTCATATAAATTTTATTTTTCTAAAACATGTAAAATTCCCTTATAATGTAGATTATTATGTACAGTCAAAACTCGTATATCCGTGTAGCCTGGTTGCAAAATTAGAATTAGATGTTGGAGTGAAACAGGGATATAGTAGAGTGAGTATGAAATTTCAAAATTTCGCCACATAATAGAGATTCCTCATAAAAGGAGTCCGGTTAAACGAGTTTTGACTATATACATACTTGGCCAAACTGCGGCTCGCGAGCCGCATGCGGCTCTCGTTCTTCTTCACTGCGGCTCTAGCCACGTTCGAAAAAATATTGTTAAAAATACAAATACAATTTAAAAAAAACCGTTTTCTTATGTAATGTATTCGTTGTCATATGATTTTTCATTATAAATAAACATGCATGCGAATTGTAATATTTTCCGATTTATTTTAACCGCGTAAGAAAAGTTCTCACGTTTATTTTTTATAAATTGATTTCGATATTTGGTACACCATACTGCTGTGATCTTTGAATTCAACAATGAAATTTATTAAATCGAAGCACCGTTCCCAGCTAACAAATGAACATTTAACTGAGTTTATTCGTACGGCACTAACAAGTTATGAGCCAGATTTTCAACGATTCGCGGTCAAGATACAAACACATAAAACAACAGCATATAAAAATTTTCTATAAGTATTTTTAATGTATATAATAGTATTTTATTAAATAAATTATGAATGAAAATAAAGATAAATGAAAATGACAATAAAGACAGTTTACATATTTAATCAATTTCTAATTGCGGCTCTCGACAATTCTGATTTTTGAAATTTGGGCTCCTGTCGGGATAAAGTCTGGCCACCCCTGTATAATATAATATGTATAAAATTAAAGAAACAACAATTTTTTAGTTTTTCATGCCTATATATTTATATAATAAAATGATTAAGGAACAAACAATTTTAATTTCATTATTGGCTGCTTGAAAGAATCAGTATAGTAGTAACAAACATAAGGCAAAAAGATTAAATTTTAAAAATTTGCAAATATTTTAATATCTAAGTACTATATTAAAAAATAGAGAAAATTCAGGAAAAAGCTTCTTAAATGATTTGTTCGTTAGTATTCATTGTTATTTTTAGTTTTCATCAGGTTTAAAATTTTTAAATATGATTTTTTTTTCGTTTTTAACCAAAACCATCATTGGATTGGGATTTATTTATTATGCTTATGGAATAGTCGTTTTGTTAAAGGGTTTCATTCACTATAAGAATGTTAAAGATAAATAATAGAGATAGATCGTTAAAATAATAATGATGGTAACAATGTAATATTTGATGGAATTTAATTTTGGTATGGAATATAAATATTTTTTGCTGAATTTATAAGGACAATAATTCATAGTCTTAATTTTTAATTAATATCAATAATCAATGGCTCTTTTTAATCAATTCTAAATTATAAATTTAATTCAAACTTAAAATTAAGTTTTGGATAAAGTTTAGAAAATAAACTAAACGTTGGTTAAAAACTAACACTGTGAAATCATTATCCTATAATATTCAGCAAAAATTTAGTCACATATTTTTTTTTTCCTTTTTTTCATCATTTTTAAAAATTCGAATTTTAAACATTCGACGACACGATCATTTAAAAATTTTATTTTACATTTTACGATTTTTTGTTTCAAATTCTGACGTCTGTTTCAATATCATCACGTCCATAGGTTTACAGTTGGAGTGATTTATGAAAATTTATACAGTGAGTGCAATTAGGTGATATTATTTTAAATTTTTGTGACATTTTCCTTAAATTTTACATTTTTTTCAATTAGCAGAACCCTTTATACAATTTTCTTGTTTTTAATATAAAACAATTTTCATGTGAAATTTTCCAAAATCTAATTTTGCAACTAATTTTTAACACATTCCAGAAATTTTCCAGTGATGCCATTTAAAAGGCTATCGAATAAAAATAATTTAATAATTTTAGCACTTTAAATTTTCTAGCTACGATAAAATTGAGTTCAAAGTACAAAAAATAGTCTAAATATGTGCAAAAATCAACTCACGAATATTATATTTGTATGTCAAGTATATTTTGAATTAGAATTCGATTTTTAATTTATTAAGCTCATAAGAATTTTATAATGTATACGAAGTATGTTACATTGAGAAGATTTAAAGTTTAAATTCCAAAACAATATTCAATTTCAATATTTCAAATATAATTTTCTTGTGTGCAAAAATTACTTAGAATATCTTTTTCATATAAAAAAAAAAAATTATTAAATTCTATGGTTTTCAGTCGTCTTTTTTTTTTCTTTTTTTTTGAGACTTTATTTGGCTCTTCTATATAATACATATAGAGAAACGAATAAAAATTTTCTGTGAATATTTTATTATTATATATTTTGATTTTCTTTCATATTTCTATAATGACATTAAAGTTTTGTCCTTTTCCACTTTCATGAAGAAAAAAGGTATAAAGATATCAAATAATATAGTTTTTAGATTTCCTTTTTTTTTTTGTGTACTTTTTTTGTGAAATATCCTTTAATAGAATCTTTTTATTATATTTTGCCTATATATTTGTCAGATATTATTATCTTTGTATCTTTGTTTACGTAGACAGTGAGTGAACATGAATTTCGAAATATTAAAAAAAAAAAAAAACACTGTTCTAAATAACGTGCAAATATGTTTTTTTTTTTAAGTGTACAGAATTAGACCGAATAGTTAATTTGTAAGTAGCATAATGTGGTTTCTGCACTGGCAGTTTTAATTCGGTTTTTGTGAAAAAAATTTTTCTTTCAGTTCTCTTGCGTCTTTCGCCATATAAAAAAAATTCGCAAGAACCGAAAAAAAGACTTCAAAATACATAAACAATGTAATTTTTTTTTAGCTGTCAAAAGTAAGTAGAAGGTAAGTGCATTTGGCAGTAAGCTAGTTTGCGCAGCTATAATTACTGTATATCCCTTGCTATATATATATAAGTCAATTTCAAATCGAATATTAATTAATCAAGATAAATTATTTGGCATGGCAGTGAAAGATTGCGCGTACTTTTACTTTTTTATAAACAATTAATTTCTTAGACATTTTTGAACAAGTTATTATGTTTAAAATTTAATAATAAAATGAATAGTTTTAAGCACATACTGCCAGAAAATATCATAGTTTTAGTTTTAATTTTTTTTGCTATATTTTATATCTGATTTTCCATTGAGTTTTTTTTTTTTCAGTGCAGGATAAGTTGGATTATAAATGCTTAAACGTGACAGTCATTCTATATAATGTAAAATGTCTTAAACAATTTCTTTTTGCTAGAAAATCATGATTTCGACTAAGGCTTGCTTGAACCTTTTTTTTTTTAACAAATGCTTTTAAGTTCATATTTAAATTTTTTTTTATTACAAAAGTATTATAAAAAGAAAGAGCATTATATTGCATTTCAAAGGATATTAGAAAATTTGATAAAAAAAAAAATTTACATTATTCATAAAATATATGTATGTATGTATATATAAAATATATATATGTATACACCCAATCCTCTTTTTACACGGTAGATTGGTTCCAGATAATGCCGTGTAAAAAAAATCGTGTAAAAAAAGACAAACAGTAATAGAAAAAAATTAGATTGGTTCCACAACATCAAAAGGCCTACAAAAATTAATAATTTGGTAAAACAAGCAAAAATTTATTTTTTCAATGTATTCATGTCTATTTTATTTTATGTATTATAAACATTATTCAGTTTTTAAAAGAAAAAAAGAGCTTTTCAAAATAAAAATAATAAAAAATATTTACAACATTATAGAAATAAAAACAAATTTTAAAAATTAAAAATATTCACATATTCAAGGAACATAAAAATGAAATTGTAGAACTAAAAACAACGAACCACAAAATAATTCCCAGAATTATTAATTTTTCCGCGTTAGTTTTTTCCGTGTATAGAAAAAGACATCGTGTAAAAAAAGGATAAGTTTATTTTTGTCAACCGTGTTATTTCAAAATCATGTAAAAAAAGACGTGTAACAAAAAGGATTGGGTGTATAACAAAAAAGGATATAAATTCTTTTAGAGGTTAAACATTCTGATTTTTTCTTCGCTATAATATTTAAAAAAAATCATTGAATTGAAAATTATAAATTCTTTTAAACTAATTCTATTTTTGCATTTATTTTTCTTATTCACCGTCGTATTATATAGATATAGAAGATAAATGTCTTATCAAATTCTAGATCGATACATTTTGATAATGCTAGAAAATAGAAATAAATAAAAATGTAATTTTCAAACAAGTATCATTTAAAAGTCAGTTTAATAATAAGAGGTTAATAACACAATTTTTGCAAGCGGCGGTCGAGCGATGATTGTTTTAAGTAGATGTAGAAAAGATTCTATTAATCAAATCGAAAAAGTTAAAAATATGGAAATGAAAATTATTTCGTACAGAAAAAAATTTTACGGTAAAGTTGATTTTTTTTTAGAAAAATTTTGATGGAAATTATGAAAAAAATGGGAAAGAATTTTTTATTTAATAATAATTCATGCCGTTTTGTTATAATTGCTTGTTTATATAGAAAAATTGACTAATATTAACTCTATAATACTAAAATTATTTCTAATAGAAGAATTATGCAATATCCATAAATCGAAAACAAAATAATGTCAGATTTTCGAATTATATAGCTATATTTTATTTTTAAATTAATATTTTTTGATTTGGACGTAGGAAAGTAATCATTCTAAATTTAAAATTTCTAAAACATTAAATGTTTTTTTTGCATATATGAAATAAGTACCTGCCTACCAAAACCATTTTCATATCATAAGAGAAATTAAATGGATTGAAAATAGGTAACTTTATATTTAATCCAAAAGTTACACGTGCCAAATTGCATGAAATTCATTAGAAAATAAATAAATATTCAAGAGAAGAATTTTTTTTTTCTTTTTTAATTTCATAAAATTATTTTTATATAAATTTTCTCATGAGAAACAATTTTCATAAAACTGAAATACAAAAAGTATACAGTTAATAAATAAAGTGTGTGCATGATTGGCGCAGCAAGTATCCATTTCAATTTTTATTTATTCTAAATTTTGAAAAAAGAACTTACTGTTACATTATCCTTCAAAATATTAGCATATTAGGTTAATATTATTTTATTTTTTAAATTGCTCAATGAAGTAAACATTGTTTAGATGGGTTTGTGTGGCTTGTGAATGAAATTTATAACCCACTCAATATGTGGTTAATATTATTTGTGTAACGGCGATGATATGAAAGCCTACATTGGAAATTTTTCGGCCGATTGATTTAAATTGTTGGTATTTTATTTTTGAATTCAATTCAAGTACAAATGTGAACAATTTTATACATTAAAATTTTAAAAATAATGCTATATCATAACTATATGATCATAAAATTTGAATTCAGTTTCTTTCAGCAATAGAACAATTTTGATCTTAATGGCTATTAAGATAATATTAAAGTACTCTACCATTTCTGTTTTGAAGTTTTTTTATTTAATAGAAAATGAATCAAATATAAACCTGAATAGTATAAAAATTAAAAAAAATTATGTTTATTCTACTAGTTGTATTTTTTTGCATAAAATGCATATTTACAGTATACATTGCAACAGACATTTAATGTTGTACATTACATATATATGTAAGTTGGTATTTTGCTTAAGGGCACAGGGTTATGTGTTTGTTTGTATTTATGTATCTTTTTTTAGCTTAAAATATAGATGTTATATCGATTTTATTTTAGAGATATTTTATGATATTGCCGTAGAAGTTTTAGAATTTCAGCTTAGTTAAGCTTTAATTATTATACAGTTTCTTTTACGAAATTATAGTTTTACATATTTGTAGTATACTATTATTCGATGATATTCTTAGTTGAGAGTACAATTTTTCTGTCGGGTTTTAAATATTCTTTTGGATACTAAAAACAACAATGAATTTTCTTATAAGCTCAAGCCGTATTTCAGTATTAGTCAGTATTAGTCATAATTTTGATAGTATACTTCGACTTTCCGAAGAGTACTATGGTAAGGTGAGAAACGATAGAAATCGCCTTGTATTAAAAATAATTCTCCGCACTCATATCTATTATATTAAGTCATACTGACGATCGTAACTGAAATAAAACTCATTCAAAATAATAAAAATATTTTTATTGTAAGTAAAATCGACGTATGAGCTGAATTGAACATGGAAAGTCATCAGTCAATAATTTTAAATGAAAATACTATCATATCAGTAAAAAATAAAAAAAAATATTTTCTTATCATGAGATACAATTAATGCATGCTAGAACTTATGATTTTTACAATCTTAAACTTCTTTCACCCACCAAACTGGCGATATTGGTACGAAATTCAGCGCTGTCGTATTTGAAAATGCGATTTTATTGTGCTTTGTTTTGTTAGACCTAAATAAAGATACGATATGAACCGTACTATTAAAAATCGTCAACTTAGGATATTAAACGGCAGAAAAAGATTTGCAATTGTCGTATAATCCATTTAGGCAATGTTAGTAAAATAAGCGATCATCGTTTAAACTAAAAATGTAATAATTTGTTAGTAATTTGTTAAAAATAAAATATAATTTTTTTCATAAAACCAAGTAGTTGTAGAGTGTAGAGTTGTAGACCATGAAGACTCTTGAAGAAAAATTTTAAAACAAACAGTTTTTTGCTTCCTGTGATAACTAGTGATTTTGAGATACGATAGTACTCTTCGGAGCCATCGATCTTAATAGTTTGTTTACATCGCATTATTCAAGTCTTTAATTGATTTTTTTTTCTATTCAAAACATAACTGAAAGTTTGTAGTTATGCTTATGATATGCAAAAATTAAAAAAAAAAATACAATCATTTCTAACAATATTATAAAAAACAAAATATTGATATTATATCTTTGTCAAAATCATATTGAAATATGTCCATTATGTATAATTTTTTTTGTTAAAAAAAGGACTCTTAAATGATTGAGTGTATTTGAAGGAATTAGGAAAAAAAAAAATTATATATAATTCAAGTTTATTGGGGGAGGTTTTATCATGGCAGAAAAAGGATAATTGTGTTGAATTTATTTATATTTTTTTTAAGTATCACGCTGGTAAATTGAGTTTATTATTTTAGAGAAAAAGAAATACGTAGATATTATAGAGTTATTCAAAATTTTAACGGTGAAAAAGGATAAAAATTTCCAAACTTTCGTTTATTTAATATTTTAATTTTATGATAATATTATTATTTTTATTTAAGGATTAAATTCATTTATTCAGTGATTTGGATTGATAGCAAAGACTTAATTTTAAAGGAGACGATAATAATAATAATTAAAATTGAGTAACTATGATTTTATGTATCAGAGTAACTATGATTTTATATATCAATTTCTGATAATAAGTAGTCTCCATACTAAATCATTGTTGCTGACAAAAGATTAAAAAAATAATTATTGTCACAAATTTTGAACTTAAATAAATGAAAGAGATTTAAGACATGATATGAAAGTAATAACCTAAACAGAGTTATTGTAGTTTGCTATCTAATACAAGTTTTATTATATTTTGTATTCGGTAAATACTAGGAATTCATTAATGATGTGATTTGGTATAATTTTTTTTTTGTCAAAAATTATCTTGGAAAAAAAAAAATTGTTAAAAAAAATATAAAACTTAAGAAAAATGAACAAATAATATGAAAATATTGCCTTCGATTGCTTATATCACATATATATATCATTGACCTACACTTTTTCTATTATATGGAAAAAAATATTTAATTTAAATATTTGACGTAAACAAATTAATTTATAAAAATAAACAACATTTCTGGGAAAAAATCATTTTCCAATTTATTGGGTCTTCTGAAATTGTAGAATCTGTTTCGGTTTAGGTTGTTACTAACGATAATATTGACAGAAATTATAAAATCTTTTATATTATATGAAAATAAAATCTTAAATGCCCACCGAATTTCTGCGTATATTTTATTTAAAAATTCTATTTATAAAAAAAAAAAAGGAAATTAATATTTCTTAATTAAAATGGTTATATCATTAAAAAAAATTAGAATTACAAATAATTACTTCTAATCCAAATTGATCTTTATTTTATTATTGAAGGAATAAAAAAAAACGATACTCTTAATTCTTGAAAGAGAATAAAAAAAAACAAAAAAAAAAAAACCAATAAATTTCCAATTAGGAAAAATAAATCCCTTAATTAATTTATAAAAATTTTTCATTATTTTATTTATTTTTTATTTTGGGAACATAAATATGTTTTTTTAAGCATAAAATGAAAATTTGTCTTGGTGTTTGTTCTGCATAAATTTAGGAGGATTGTTTTTTAAATTTTACTTAGAATTAAAAAAAAAATAAAAAAATAATTTAAAAAATCAAAGATATTTGAATAGAAAAATCTCATAAACTTAATTACTTCATCTGTATTTGGTACTTTTGGACACAAAAAATGTATACGCATTTTTAAATGACGGCACAGTGGAATACGTTAATTCACGTAGTTACCATTAATTTTCCATTCAATAAATTTCTTTCAAATTTTCCAAAATTAAAAAAAAATATGAATATGTCAAGTAAAGGCAATCAAACTAAATTATATATATAACATTATAATAGTTTTAAGACTTTGTTATTGGTATGTTTCAAATTTAGGATATTTAACTAATTAACTTAATTGCATATTTCAAAATGCCATAACATTGATTTTTTTTTGAAGAAGAAGATTATAAAAATTAGACTATAGTATGTAAATTTAAATACTTCAAGAAAATTTAAAAGTAAAATTAAGGTTTTAATTAGTAAAGTAAAACATGAATATCTTAGTATTATAAAATATTCAATATAACAGTGTTTTGTAGTTTCGTTTGAAACTCTCCATCAATATATAGGAAAACTATCAAAATTCTAAAAATAAAGAATCTCTAATATTGACTTTATTTTTAGACAAAAATAACATAAAAAAAAAATTCAAGTAAAAATATTTTTAATATAATGTCCATAAAATTGGACAGTTTTTTTTTTATATAATTTTTTTTTGTATAAAGCTATTTTATGTTTCAAAATATAAAGAACTCAGTTGGTGGTGGAAACTATATTAATAAAATGTCAATTTTTTTTTTGGCAAAAAAAAAAAATAAAAACAGAATCGTTGTTCTCCTCGTATAAAAGGGAAAAAAATTCAATATCTAAAAATCATGGTGACTTTTTACATCTAATAAAAAAAAAATTTACTTAAAATCGAATATTTTTATTAATATTTTCATTTTGAAAAAAATTTAATTTTATTTTCATCAGGTTTTATTTATATGCATAGAACAAAATTATGAATACCGTAATCGTAATGTACCTATATATGCATAAAATTTAATGAATTGGCACAGCAGCGATTCAAAAATATATATTTTTTTTTAGAATTAACTTTAATTCTTAAATCTATAATATTAAGTAAAGAAATATACTGGATTACATGTTTTGAACTCTTGAGAAATTTTTATTAAAACGTGTGAAAATATCTTTAATTAAGTTCTGAAATTGATTGATTTTATATCAACTTTAAATTCATGCTAATTTTTTTGACGTCAAAGATTTTGTACTCTTCTTCCAAACCGGTTTAATTCTATTCTGAATAATAGTTTCCAAGTAAGCGAAATGTATCCAAAAGAAAAATGTTCTAACTTAAAATAGAAAATATTTCGTCGTACTGTAGACAAAACCAAAAAAAATCTTAAACAAAAAAATCCAAGACAGACAGAGTTTGTAATATAAGATAATGTTATTTAATTTATCAATTAAATTTTTCGATCTATATTCTACATATATTACATTATATTTCTTCTAAATATGAAAGTATTAAAAAATTGTCAACTTTTATGTTGTGATTTAATCTGTGTTCTAGTTCCTGTTATTAACATTTTCATTCATTCATTAACAAAAAAAACAAGATAATATTTTATTTTTGAGTCATTTTCATAAATTCATTTTTGATAACTTAGTTTTTTTTTTTTTTCAAATTCTGTAAAAAAAAAAATTTGTTTTTCATTAAATTACCCTTCCATCAATATTTAATGATTTTTATTTTTTTTATTTTTTTTTTTAAGTTCTGTAAAGAAATCCCTTCAAATTAATATACATATATTTGCAAAAAAAGAAAAAAAAAGCAATTATTTTTAATTTAAACACAGTAATTTACACTAAGATACCACCATCCAATATTTACGTTTGATCCCAACCAAAAAATTTCCTTTCCAAGGATAGATAGACCCAATTTTTATATGTATTAATTGGAAAACAAAAAATAAAAATAAAAAAAATAAAAAAAAAAAACTTGGACTTAATTAATTTCTTAAACAAACATCAAATTCCATTTTCGATATCCTGTGTAGAAATTAATGTATAACAAAAATAAACATAAAAATAACGAAACTATATGGCGCGTTCAATTGTCCTTTATTTACTAAGTATTTTTATTTATTTATGTATAAATTTTTTATTTTATTTTTTTCCCAATATTTTTAATCTAAAAATAAGTTGAAAATGAGTCGAGAAAATAATTCCTTAATACTTAGATGATGAATTTAATATCGGTTGATTTGTGGTATTATATATATACATTTGAATGGAAGTATAAAGTTTCAAGAAATTATTTTGTATTATTTTCTCAAATGAGATAAAAAAATTTATATTAATACGTTGTCGAGATTTATAAAAAAATTTGGTTTTCTAAAATTTTGACCCATATATCATATGTTTATATCGAAATATTGCCAAATGAACTTTATTTGGTCCAATCGACTTGTCAATATATTTTTATTCAATCTTTCGTATGAATTGAAAAAAAAATTTAACGTTGGTTGAAATTTTTTAAAAACGTTCTGAAATTGGTGACTCCTTAAAATATAGAAATATACTTAATTTATCATTTGGCCGTGCAATTTTTTCAAATAAAGGCGAAGTTCATTGTAAACAAATGATTCGTTTTTATGTACACATAGGATTAAAAATATTTTTCTATGTATAACCCTTTTGATTTTTTACTTTACATATTATCATATTTTTAAAAGAGCTGGAACATTTTTTTTTTAAAAGAAATTTCTATATTCTTTCCCCCCCAACTAAATGAAGCAAATTTGAAAATATTATGGTAAGAATTTGAAAAATATATTCAGTATTTAATTGTCTTAAATTGAGTAAAAGTTTGTACAAAATATTAGAAATCAATCAGTTTCTTTGCAAGTTCAATAAAAGAAACTTATTGTTATTGTTAAACTTCTTATTTTCTTTTCTTCTCAATTAATTTTTTTAATAAGGCAAATTTAATCTTTTAAGTATTATATATGATCTTTAATTAACATATTTTGTATCACAGATCGGATTAAAAGTTGCATAATCAATTATACTTATTAAGAAAATGTGTATGCATTTCAAATTTTGTTTTTATTTTTTTGAATATAAATTTTCAAAACTTTCAAAACTTTCACTATACTTACCGATAATTATTATTATTATTATTTGTTTTAAAAAAACAAAACATAAATTTTTTGAAAATAGTTTTAATACATGCTTGACTTGACTTGCGTTTTTTTTTTAAATACCTAAATAATTTTTGCAATTATTAGACAATTGCTATACAATATCTGTATCATCTAATATTAAGTTAAAGAAAATGAAATTTTAAATATAAAGCCAATAAAATGTCAATTAAGATTTTTATTATTTTAACATTCCTGTATAGTAAAAAGAAAATGTATAAAAGTTTTATTTCATTAATAATAAATTTTTGATGTTTTATAATTATAATAATTCTTTAAAATAAATACATAAATTTTATATATTTTTATTATGCTTTTTTTTTATTATGAACTTACATTAATATATGGTCTTATGTATGATTTTTTTGTTTGTTTATTTCAGATTCTTCTACTTATATCATTTTTCATTTTATGCCTACCATTATCGTTTTAATGGTCAATATAGCAGTTTGGCATTAGTGTCATCATGGCTGTTTATTCAGGTAATTAAAATATTTTATATTTATGTTCATAAATTTGTTTCAACTTTATTAAAAGAATTTTTCTTGTTCTAATTTATAGACTTGTTGTGCAAACAAAAAATTTTTTTTTACATTAATAAAAGGAAATAAGAAATGTCGAAAAAAAATATTCTAGTACAAAAACAGTTCTGAGTAAATATCGAATTATTCCTAAAACGATTGCAAAATAATCTTTAATTTTGAAATTGTTTGTGCCCTTACTACTATCACAAAAAGCTATTGAAAAAAATGTTCTTAAATTTCATTCGATATTTCTAATATTAAGAAAATAGTAGATTATTGTATTTGTAAACTAAATTTGTTATTAATTAAGAGTTCTGTATACAGAAAAATACATTGACACGAGTCCGAAGGTCGACTGATATAAATTGACAAGTGTCGTATTTTTGTGTAAATAAAGAACGAGTTGTATAACAAATTTTGTTTACATATCCAATATATTGTTTTAATGTGCATGTGTAAGGTAGTTGCAGTCTATACATTTACAATGAAAAAAAAAATAATAAAGTTGATACACATTTTTTTTTCATTTTTTGTTGGTATTTGTCTGTATTGAAATATTGTGAGTGATATTATTTTTGTTTACGTATTACGCAATATTCAATACGAAACATCTAAATGATTTCATTATTCACGCTGATGCATCTAAATTTTTTCATTATTTACGCAGATGCATCTAAATGATTGCATGTGTATTGACACATATAATATTCCATTTAGCGTTCTAAATTCTATACTACTAAATACAACATTCCGAGCACATGCCCATTAAATACTTTTATTCTATAACTATACAATTACACACCATTCTTCGCAATAAATTTTCATAAATTTACTTCCTCCTTGATGTATGAATATTTTCATTCAACTTTCCATCTGGTTAGAAAGATTTTTCTATATAGAAAGAAAAGTGATACTTATGTATATAACATAACTACAGCTAGAAAATTAATAAGTTTTCATGAAAAACTTTTTTTTTATATTTAATTTTTTTTTTGTTTTTGGGAAACCTAGCAAATAATAACCAAATATAGTTTTTATTCTACGAAACATAACAATATTTTATTAAAGTTTTTAGTTTTGTTAAGAAAACAGCAAAAAAAAAACAGCAGAAAATAAAAAAAAATAAAAACATTCATTTCTAATATTTATTATATTAATGTAGAAAAAAAAAAATTTTTTTTTGTTAAAACTTTCTTTATTTTGAATAATATTATATTTTCAATAAAACACGTGATTTGTATCTTTTATTACATAAAATCACGTGGATTTTAAAATAAAACTTGAATAAAATTATGTACCTAATAATATACATTTAAACATACGTACATTGTGTATTATTATGTATGATGATGATGATGAATATAATAATAATAATAATATCGAAAAAATATGTTGGAGATTTTAAATTATGTAGTAGGATATTATTATATACGTAATCATATTTTAGGGATAATATTATTTTGGGGAAAATATTACTGAGTTAGGTATATGTGCATTTTCTAAAATGAATTGGTTTTAATATTTAACAAAAAAAAAATTTTTTTATAAATTAAATAATATGTATTTTCTATATTAATAAAATTCAATAATTATTAAATTTTTCATTTTATTATACTTACTCTTTGTGTTTTATTACCACTAACTAATGTATGAATGCTTTACAACACCTATATAATATTCACTTTGAGGTTATTTCATTGGTTCACTTGAATACGAAATAAAATCATTTTATATAAATATTATAATGTATAGATATTTAAATATTTTAAATTAAACATTATTTGACTTAAGCACGTTATAGAATTATAAGGTTTACTTTACATATATATACATATACACATACATATATATATATGTTAAGAAATTGCTAACGCAGTCTCGCTGGCCATCGCATCGTTGTGACTTGTGTTTGTTTATGTAACTTTTAGTTTCTTCACTTAATTTTAGGTGTATTTCTTAACTTTTTGTTGTAAGCAAAGCAGTGTATATAAATTTATTATGTGCGGCGATAATAGTGATACAATATGCAGCATGGAAAACTTTGCTAAATCTATTAAAAAAATATGTGAGTCTCGGGACACACGGAAGAAGTGAAACTTCATGGCAAGTAGTATTTTCTGGAGAGGCTAAATAAATATTTAAAATGACCAAATGCATATAAGACATGACGCCAATCGATTTTTTCGCTGGCGACTAGTTGATTTTTGTCCTTCGACTGCCAGTCGACTTGAAATAACTTGTTTTGGGGGAATTCGGCGGTTTAGAAAAAATTAAACAAAAAAAATTAAAAACCAGCGACTACTTAGATATAAAAATATTTAAAAATTCTAAAATACTTTTTAAGCTCAAAAAGTTTAGTGGCATAATGGCTTTTAAATTATTTCAAAATGGCTAGAATTATGGCTGCTTGGCAACACTGATTGCCAGATGATTTCTACTATATTTTAACGGGCTGTCTACATTAGCAATTTAGAATCGCGCGTATTTATGAATGTATTCTATTTTTTCTGTTTCATTTATTAGTATTTATGTGTGCTCAATATGCCACTGGGTTAGATTTAAAGCATGCGATTTTTATACATTTTTCCAAATTGTACCATTTTACTTGACTTAAATGTCAAATTAATAAAAAAAAGCAAAATTTGTGAGAAATGTCAAAAAATACGCATGCTGAAAAATTATTCAAAATCAGCATGCGTATTTTGCAGCGATTTTGGATTTTGTATAAAGATACACGAATACATTTGAGAACAAAATCGCATGCAGGAAAAATACGCTAATGTAGACACCTAGTAAGCTGTAAACACAATTCCGGTTACAACTATATTATTAGCGACAATAATGTATGAAAAAACAGGAGCGTGGCTTAAATCATGTTTTCTTTTTGTTGCCCGAAAAGTTTAACCTAAAATAACTTTTTAAATATGCCTGAAAAATTTCATGTTTAAGTATTAGTACTTCTTCTGAAAATGAATTGGAATAAAAATATTCTACATGCATTGCATTAACAGGGTTCCCCTTTCTCTGGAAAATCTGGGAAACCTGGAAAGTCAGGGAAAACGAAAACAGTCAGGGAAAGTCATGGAAAACAAGAGCGTTTTAAGATAAGTCAGGGAGTTTTAACCAAAAGTGACAAATTTCTGGAAAATCGTCTTCTAAAATTTAAAAATAAAATTTATCATTGGTGGTGTAAAAAATTTTTAAAGAAATGTAAAGTAAGTAATTCAAATTTTTAAATATGCAAATTTTTAAATAGTTTCAGTGAATTAGTAATGAAGAAATTTTTAATTTGCCTCGAAATTTGTATGTTGTAACAAGAAGTTTTACACTTTTTTATTCAGTAAATGCTGACATACGACAAATCAATTTTGAAATTCTTCTTCTTAGAAAATTTTGTTGTATATCAACATTTTGTTCTAGATAATTAGAATTTTTGTACAAAGATTGCAAGGTCTCTTTTAGAAATAATGAATTAAAAAATATTTTCTGATAAAGAATTTTTATTTTATTAAAATAAATAATATTCAATCAAACATTTCTTAAAAAATTTTAATAAATAATTTAACATTTTCAATCAATACTTTAAAAAATAACAATCAATAACTTTAAAATACTTTCAACGGTCGTTAATAAAAATGAAAAAAATATCCACTAATAGTCTTAACAGAAAAACTAATCAAAGTTTTAGATAAATTAAAGCACTGATGCCCAGGCCTATGCTCGCGAGCAAAATTTTTTTTTTTTATACTCAAATGCATAGGAATAAAAAAATGTGTAATCATTTTCAATGAAAAAAAAAAATCGTATACTCGCATATAAAATCGTATACTCATTTCATTATTTCGTATGCTCACTTTGATTCACAAAAAAAAAAAATTTTTTTTTTTCCTTTTTATTTCTAGTCTTTTTAAATACACTGTTAAAAATATAAAATTTATATTTCTTACTCTTTTAGACTGGAAGGTCTTTTATACAATTTTATTTTAATTTTTTAAAATCCCGCAGGAATCACTTTTTATATAAAATATTATTAGAGTACGATTTAAATCAATTGACCGTTGAGTTTTTATGAAAGGGTCAAATTTGAATAAATTTTTAAATCAAGCTTTTTTCTTCAATCATTTCTCCTTAATTTTATATCTCTTTCCCTTTCTGGCTCATACAAATTTCTGTATTAAGTAAAACAAAAATCTGACAGAAAAATCTTTTGTTTTAAATAGAAAAGGAAAGCTTTTAAAAAAAATTTGTCAGTTGATGTGAATCGTAATATATCAGCTTAAGAAGCATTTTTGAAATTTTTTAGGATTGAATTAAAACTGAAAAATAAAACGTAATTTTATTCAAAAAACATACAACACACAATTTAGTTTTCTTAATTATGTCTTTAGAAATAATTTTTTTACAGTGAATGTTTTTTAAATAAAAATTGGGTTGGTGTGATATGAAAAAAACCTTAGTATTTTCTATATGCTCTAAATTAGTTCTAATTTGGGCTTCGCTGAATTAAAGTAATCAAATAACATTCTACTAAAACTTTTTATAGCAATTCCGAAAAATCGAAAATCGAAAGTTGGTTTCAATACAAGTTAATTTTCAAATCTGCACTTTCAGTCATTTTCAAAAAAAAAATGTTATCATTTTACGGGCGATTGCTTAATTAATTAGAAAATCTGAAAATAAAAATAAAGTTTTATAATAATAAAAGGCATAAATACTAATCATAGTTAAATAGTGGGATTAAACTATTCTTAATTCTTAATTCTTTAAAAAACTTTTAATTCTGATTTTATAACGCTGTTGAAATCTCTTAAATCGTCCATTACTTTAATTCAAATCAACGATTTTGAAATTCTCTTCTTTTGCTTTTTTTATTATGATACTTTCAAAGTTTTTTGTTGATACATTACAAACTTGCATTTGGTGAACGGAATTTTTTGGTAAAAAAGTTCCTTCTTTTAAATAGGAAATAGTTTAAAACACTGAAGCTGTTGGTTTTAAAATTTTTAAATTGACATCTGTGTAGTCGAGATCTTTCAGTTTCTTCACGAGGGTGACACGACTACCGATTTCCTTACTTTTTAAGTAACTGTCTATAACACTATTTATAAATTATAACATACCCTTTTAAAAAAGGTGATTTTGATAAAGTTGATCGTTCCATGCCTTTAAATGTTCATATTTTTTTTTAACAATTTATATATTTTTTGATAAAAATTATATAAACTCTTCTGTTATTTATTTAAAAAAATTATTTTTTTTCTTAATACAATACTTATTTCACACCGCAAATACCATCGTTTAAAATTTTGTATGCATACGACAAAAAATAAAAATAAAAAAATTATATATATTTTTATATCCATATTTGTCGAATGTAGCAAAAATTCAACACATACAACAATTATTCCCTCAAAATGTTTCTTTTATGATACGTACAACAAAATAGAAGTTAAATATCTCAAAAACTAATAGCCAAATAAAAAAACTGATTGCGGCAAAAGAAAATTCAACCTCGAAAACTTTAAGAAATTATCATAATCCTAAAATTGACGAAATCTACATACGACATTTAAATTCTGAGCGACGATATGTACATATATGTAAATAATTGTATACAGACAAAAAAAAATTTTTTGTTAAATTTTCTAAAACTGATTGATTAGTTCTGGAAAAAAAAATTTTTTTCTCTGGAAAATCAGGGAAAGTCAGGGAAAATGAATCTAAAAAAAAAAGGGGAACCCTGATTAATGGAATTTAATGGCAAAAATAATTTATACTAACAACTCAATTACAAATTACTTCAAAAAAAAATCTGTTTTAGTTAAAAGAGCATTTTCAAATATGCCTGCAAAATTTGACATTAGTATTTCTTCCGAAAAGTAATTGTAATAAAAATATTCCTCCTGCATTTTATTAGTGTAATTTAATGTCAAAAATAAATTACACTAACAAACTAAAAATTACATTAAGAAAAATTAATATCAAAAATAAATTATCCACAAAATAGGTGCATGTGGAACATTTTTTTTCAGAATACATATTTGTATTCCAAAAACTTTTTGAAAATTAGCACTAATAATTAATAAATGAAATATTTTTTTTATTATTGTTTAAAATAAATTTCCCTTTCAATCGAAAAAAAAAAATAGTATTTTCGACTTTAATTCTGAGCCAATATAGAGTAGGTTATTGCGCTAATAAGCTTCATTAAGTTGCTAGCGGCTGTCGGTTTTATCATCAGCTGACACATAAATTTTTTCTTTTTTCTTTTTTTTTGCCTTTTTTTTGACATTCGGCGTTACATTTTTGACACTCGGCGTTACATTTTTGACACTTACATTTTTTTCACTCTCAATCACAATGCTTCTAAAGAAGTTTCGCTTCAAAAATAATATTCCGCTTAAAAGGTTTGTTTCAAACAACAAATCTAAGTTTCAATTAAATAAAATCTAAAATTTATAATAATCCTTTTATTTATTATGTAACTGTAATACTTAAATTAACTCGTTTAAAAATTTAATGATATCATAATTTAAATCTCTTATAGCGAAATAAAAAGAAAATACAATTTTGTTTTCAATTAAAATATAAATAAATTTTATTTCGTATTAAATTTCATATTATGCAATTACAGACTTTCATTTTTTTAATATAATGGCTTAAAAAAGTTAATTAAACAAAAAATTTAAACAACTGCAAACTTAATTTTGATTTTTTGATACGTTAATATGTAAAAACAATTTCATGATTTAAATTTTTGTAATTCCTAATTTTTCTTTTTATTTTTAAAGTACCCAAAAATAAAATAAATTATTTATCAAATTTTGTTCATACGATTTTTTTTCATTCATAACATTCGACTTAGGCAAAAGCATCATTAATTCAAATTAAAGGCTCAGTTTTTAATTTTTATTGTTGTTTTATGGAAAAACCACCGACTTTAATAAATTCTATCTGTCATATATTATAAAGATTATTATTATATCTTCATAGTTCTATGTACCTATATTGTGTAGATATAACATTTATTTATTTTTTTGTGATTAACACAGAACATAATAATGTATGTACGGATAATATGCATAGAAATACATTTGCTATAAATAGTTATAGTACTCGAATTATGCTCTTTAGAGAATGTACGAAAAATAATTATGGTTAAATGTTGATAAATAATTACAAAATAAAAGGATTTATATAACAACTTAAATCCTTTTATACTCATTATTGCCAGCAAAAAAACATATATAGATATATGTTATGTATTATTTTTATATATAAAGTAGTATTTTTGTATTATTTGAATGTATAAAGTTCAGTTTTAATAAAATAAAACATTTTAAAACAGAAATTTAATTTGAATATGAAAATGAATTTAAACATAAAAGATTTTTGCTTCAGATAAATTAATTAGCATTTTATTTTTATATAATACAATTAAAAGGAATCATATAAAATTTTAAGTATACATATACTCTTAAATCGAAATTAACAAAGAAAAAAACTTGATTATTTTTTAGTTCAATAGTTATGTTTATGTGTGTATACAACATAAATGTAACTATATTAAATTTAAACTGGCTTTTTAAACGATTTCTCGTTTTTTATATAATTGTACATAATGTTGATATCACTTCATTATAAATTGTAACAATATTTTCTATTACTACGAGTATATTCATATTTAATTTTACATTACATGCAATAAAAAGAAATAGGCGATTTTAAAAAAAATACAATTGACTTTAAGCGGTACGAACTTCTCATGATTTATTTTTCACATAAAACTGTCGCATAATTAGAAAATAATTTTTTTTTCGATGCAACTTTTTTTTGGAATTAGCATATTTTTGATTTTATAAATAAACACAATTATTTTTTTTAAGTATTTTAGATTTTTATGATTGAAAATCAACTATGGTTAATCATATTGTTTCTTATTTATCCATAAACATTTTGAAAACTATAATATACTCTTTATGAGCTAGCTACTTTACATAAAAAAATTTAATAATTGTCGATCGAGACTGAACGTTTACAAAAGCACAAAATAATTAAAGATATTATATATAAGTATAAAAGAATTTTATTAATAATTATGTTTTTTTTCTAGCATTCAATGTTCTATTTCTTTCATCACTTTGAACTGCCGGTAATAATTCAACAAGCTCAATTACAACAAGTTTTGTTGTTATCACGTCAACAAAATAACATTAATCAAATGAATGGTAATAATGCTGGCGGAGGCGGTGGTGGTGGTGGTGGTGGCAATGGTGGTAATGGTGGTGCTGCTAATGTAATTAATAATCAAAATCTCCAGGCACAACGTGTACAATTTATTAATAACTCTTTGACTGAATTAATACGGCCAATTATAGAGAGACGTGGTGAAATTATTAATACAATGCGTAGAGTTTTATTAGGATTTGGTTGGATGACACCAGTTCGTGTTCGTGTACAAATTGGTAATTTACAACGAATTAATTTGGATTCCATTCAAATAAATCCTGGTAATTATGGTATTGTAACACCTAATAATACAGTTAGTTCATCTATAACAACAACTACATCAACAACAACAATATCAGGAACAACATCAACACCAGCAGCAATAACAACTCCAACCTCAATAAATAATTCTAATATTGGAGGAGGTTCTATAACAGTTAATGTAACTCGACATGGTAGCGAACGAAATGTTATTGCAACTAGTACTTTTGGTAAATATTATAATTTAATTTAGCAATAATTGATTATGTTTTTTTTAATAAAAAAAATGTTCTTCTTTTAATTGAATAAAATCACAAAAATCTTTATCTTAATCTAATCTACACATTAGAAAAATAATTAGAATTTTCGGAACTTTAATTAATGCAAACAGAAATATTGAGTTTTACTTGTGACGTTGAAAGGTGATGTGGTTCAAGTACAAAATTTTAAAATTGATATAATTTGTTTGAAAATTTACATAGTCGTCATATCATGAAAACAGGAATAGAATTAACGAATTCCAAAACAATAGTCATTTAGCTATCGTATAATTTATTAATGAACGTGTCTAAGCCCGACGTGAATAATTTGGTGGGAACAGATTAATCATATAAATAGTATTAGTCTTACATAAAAACTTAATAACATACCAAAAAAAAATATTTTATCTTATTAAATAATAAAATAATACATTATTACGAGTAAAACCGGATACATCATAGATTCATAAAAGTTCAAGTATAAATAATCTATTTAATGTATTTTTCCATTATCTGCGCTCTTAATAATAAATCCTTTACTTTACATTTCATTGGTTTTCGATCTTAATTTTTAAAACATTTTCACATTATTTTAATAAATTTTCATTAAGATTTTTATTGCAATAAAAATGGAAAACGTATATATAAATAAAAAAATTAATTTATTTTTCTTTTTCTTTTTTTTTTATTTTCATGTAAAACCGAACATTAATAAAATTTGAAATAAACTACGGAAATTTTATGTACACATTCTATATATATTTTTTCTTTCTCAAATGAAAATCTCAAATAAATATCCCAGATGACACAAATCGAAATCCTCTTATTACCTCAAGCAATTCAACAAATACCACACGTTCAATACCGGAAGTTAATAATGAAGAAATAACAGGAAATCTGTCACCCAACAATATAACAACAGCAATAGTAACAGCAACAGCAACACCATCATCAACAACAATCAACAATTCTATTACAACATCAAATGATAATTTATCGATTGAAAGGACAAAAAATAATAATAATAATATTGAAAATAATAATATAAATAGTAATAATGATGTTATTTTAAAAACATTTGATTCTAATATTAAGGATTTTTCGTTAAATTCTTGTAGTAATGATGATAATATTGACAAAACTTTAGGTATAAGTGGTTGTGGTAATAATGATAAAGTTGGTAATGGTAATAGTTGTGGTGGTGGTGGTAAAGATGATGTTGATGTTGATAATGATAAAATTGATGGTGGAAGTATTAAAGAAACTTCATATAAAATTTTAACATCAAAGCAATATAATAATAATAATGATGACATTAAATCAACAGATGAGAATCAAAAATTTTCTTCTAAACTAAGTCAAAATGGAAAAATCAATCTTAATACCACTAAAGAAATAAAATTTAATTTACCACCGACATCACAACCATCACATATACCATTAACAGTAACCACAAGCTCTGATTTATATGAAATTGAATCTATTAATCCAGATGATGGTAATGATGATGATGTTGTGGTGATGAGCAACAACAGTAATAATAAAAAAATTGATAAAAAACATGAAGAATTAAAAGATTTTAAAATATTTGATGATTTTGAGATAGTAACCAAAGAAAAGTGTAAAAGTCAATCAGGTGATGGTAAATTAAATTGTGGGAATGTTGTTATAAACAATAGTAATAGTGATAACAACTATAGTTGTAATTATAATAGTTTTAATGAAAAATTTTCATTAAATAATAATAATAATGATAAAAATAAGAATGATGTTGAAGGAATTTTATTTGATTTTGGTGATGGAACTGGTACCAATAATGGTAACAACATGAATAATAACAATAAAAATGATAATTTTATAAAATCATCATCATCATCATCAGCATCATCAATTGATTTATTAGGAAATTTAGATGTAAAAACTAATTTAAATTTAAATAATGAAAAGGAAATGATTCAAAAAGAATTTAATTTAAATTCAAATGGTGCTGGTAGTAGTAGCAGTGTTAATAGCTCTTTAAAAAAAATTGGTGATGGTGGTGGTGATTTGGACATGGATAGTAATTCTAGTGGAAATTTAAAAGAAACGAATGAAATAATAGGAAATATGTAAAAAAGGAGAAATTTACAAAAAAAAAATTAAATATTTTATCTAAGTTTTTTTTTTTTAATTGTTTTATTTTTATTTTATTAATTTTTTTTTTATAAAAAAATAAATGATAATAGGATTGTGTAAAAGTTATATATTATATTATTTTACTTCATGAATTTTTATGTAAAAGTTGTATAATGACATGAAAAAATAATAATAAAAACAAAAAAAAAATGTTTCATTTTTATTTATAAATATAGAACTATTATAGTCAAAAGTGATTGGCAGTAAAAGAGATGCGAGAATGGTGTCATCAACTGTAAAATTAAACAAAAAATTAAGTTTCTAGGCTGTTAGAAAATGAAGTTTCTTAGCTATTGGAAATAATAAGCTTATTCTCAAATTTTTTGGTAAAATTCAATTATATTCACTGATATTTTCCCTCCCGGATTTTCGAACAATAGTTAAGTTTTCATATTTTTATGCACATTAAGAACAGCAATTGTGGTGATGATGGTTAAAAATCATTATTTTTGCACTCAAATTCTATGAAATTACCTACATTTTGATATTCACAAAACTCTTGTACCTGTAGAAGTTTAATGTTAAAAAAAAACAATACATTTTTTTAAGCTTCATTTATTCGTTTCCATAGAATCTATATAATAATATAATAAGTACTCTTGTCAAAAATATTCAAACATACCCATAATATATTCAATTTGAAAACAATGCTACTCTTACTGAAAATTATTGAAACAAAATTTTTTTATTGTAGGTGTAATTTTATATTTTGATTTTTGAAGTTTATACTTCTTTAGGCGCGTTGTATGATATAATTGAGTAATTCTGTAGGGGGTAAAAATTCATTTTCATTCTACTCATTCGACATTCGAAATCGAATTCGAACTGACATGGTTTTTGAAGTTTCAATACTCAAAAAAATTTGTGGTCCACTCAATAATCATTTGTCATTTATAAAAACAAAATAATTTGGCGCGACAAATTTAAATTCAAATTATTTTTTAAAAATTTTTCGTTTACAAATTATTTAAAACTAAAATTTTTTTTTTTTTTTTTCAAAATAGGTAGTTCAATAATCATTTGTTATTTATAAAAACAAAATAATTTGGCGCGAAAAATTTAAATTCAAATTAATTTTAAAAATCTTTCCTTTATAAATTATTTAAAACTAAAATTTTTTTTTCAAAATAGGTAGCTCCGGTGAAATTAATATTACCTGAAAAAAAATGTTTGGGTGGGGAGCTACGGTTAGGTCGTGCCGGAGCAAAATATACGAAAATTTTTTTTTTTTTTAAATAGGTAGCTCCGATGAAATTAATATTATTTTTTAACTTGAATGGGGAGCTACTTGAATGGGGAGCTACGGTTAAATCGTGCCGGAGCAAAATATACGAAAATTTTTTTTTTTTTTCAAAATAGGTAGCTCCGGTGAAATTAATATTACCTGAAAAAAAAAAACACGAAGCAGTCATAGAACTGCCGACAGAAGTTTATACTTAAAAGATTTATTAAACTATGAAATAATAACAGTGGCTACAAATGATGAGCTGCTCAGTACAAAATGTAAATTAAAATATTTTTATTTTAATTTACATTTTGTACTGAGCAGCCCATCATTTGTAGCCACTGTTATTTCATAGTTTAAATCTTTAAGTATAAACTTCTGTCGGCAGTTCTATGACTGCATCGTGTGTTTTTTTTTTTGCATAAGAATATCCTCCACTTTTGAAACTACATATATTTAGACAATGCCTATATCTTCTCTACAACATAAAATCAAGCAATAATGAATACAATCTTTATGTAATTTAATAATATAAAAAAATCATACAATTGATATAAAAAGTAGACCCATTTTTAAATAAAATTTAATAAAAATAAATTCAATAAATTTCAAAAAAAAATATATATGTATACCTATATATAAATATTTTCATCGATATATTAAATAATAATGAAATTATTCAATAAATTTAATATTATTTATCAATACTTATGTAATAAATGTTTTTTATTTTTTGTTATATCCTACTTTTATTTTTTTTTTCTTTAATAAACTTTAAAATCTCTTCATTTATTCCTAAGGATATATTTATATGTTTTACCGTATCATTTTGATTGCACATTCATAAGAAATAAATACAAAATATGATAGAAAAAAAAATTAAAAAGGTCAAAAATTTAATAAATATTATTATTATTTACGTACATAAAATATTTTTTTTTATTCTTATTCAACCCCGAGGAAAGGATTTTGTATTATGTCCTTTTGTAAAAGGAATGTAGGAATAAATTTTTTTTTTTTTTATTTTGGAAATCGGAAAATTTTCATACCTAATTTTTAACTTTTTTTTTCTTTTTACCTTGAAATTCTAGAAAGATGCATCCGATCTTCAAACAGGAGAAAAAAAATATAGAAATCAAATGTAATATTTGAAATTGGAGAATGAAGTCAGCAACAAAGTAAATTTGTGGACTCATTAATCTTGATAGAAAAGCGAAGTGCGATTTCAATTCAACAGTGTTTTTTGGGCAAGGAAAAAAAGGCAAGGGAACTGCAAACATTTAGCTTTTATTTTTAGGGACAGAGTAGATACGAAAATATGTGTAATACGATATCTATTTTCTGGTTTTAAATGATTGTGGTTCTTTTCATTTAGAACTTGATGTACAACAAAACTCGTCGCTGGATTACGTTCGTCATATTTTTTGTTCAGCATTATATAATATATTAACTTAACGGATCGGGTTTTGAAATTCTGAATCTAAATTTAATAGAAACCTTCCTGCAGATTATTTAGTTCGAATATAGTGTCGATTGAATTTTTACACTACAGAGAAAATACAAATTTTTCTGGCGCTTTATTATAAATAATATAAATAATCAACCATACCATTTCAATCTTCAATTACCAAATATTAAAATTAAGTGAGAAAATAATATAAAATATTAAGGTGTTAAATTAGACAAAAAAAAATTTTTTTGGAATTCTTATCTGAAAATAAATAAAACAAAATAAATACGACCATTATAGCTCATTTACTCTATCATCAATACAAAATCAGAAATAAACGTTAAATAACATACATTTTTTCTGCCTCCTTTTGAAATAATGAGTTGGGCGTGTGTATCTTAAGCCACTGCAATTCAAGAAATTGCCATGAAAACTTTACTGTCACTCTTATATACATAAGAGAGGCGCGGGCTCGGTACGAAGCATGCAATGGAAAACGAAGCTTGAATCAAGCATCAGAAAAGAAAAAAAAAGAATTACAGACAAAACATGAAAACGATCCACGTTTCTGATAAACAACGAAATTACTAGTGACATATCACATAACACAAATAATAGTTTCCCTTGTAATAGTAGATTACAACACATGTTAAGAAATTTTGTTATTACAACGAGTTGTGTGTACACCAAAACACATAGACACGCGTCAATACTTATATCACACACCGTTAGGTCGAGTGATATAATATTGACAAGTGTCCATGTGTTTTTGTGTATATACACATCGAGCTGTATAACAAATTTTATTAACATGTTTTGTATACTGTTTTAATGTGCATGTGAGAGGTAGTTGCAATCAATACATTTGCAATGCAAAAAATAAACAAAAGTTGAAAATGAAGAAAGTAAATAAAATTGAAGTGTGTAAATAAAATTTTCTTAAATAAATAATTGACGCATTTAATATACCATTTACCGAGCTAAATTTACGATTGTAAATACAACTTACCGATCACATGCACATTAAAAAATTTTATAGGACGCAGATTAGTAGAAAGAGTATTAAAAAGATAGAGAATACAAATAAATAAAAAATCAAAATAAAATAAAAAAGAAAGAAGAGTTAGTGGAAAATATCCTACTACTTCCTTCGGCGTCAACTAAGACACTTCATGAAGATTCAAACTGAATCAAAACAAAATTACTCAAATTAAAACAATCAGCAAACATCGACCACATCGATCTATCAGCTTCAGAAAATATATGAATTATTAATATATATTGTCTTACATTACTTCTACGTCGGTTTAAAATAAAATAAAATAGAAAATAATTAGAATTATCTTTAGTCTACCACTTACCTTGACTTCGGTTATACAGAAAATTTTAATATTAATTAAAGTCTTCAAATGTTATAAGAGAAAAAAGAATTAGCTTTTAAACCAGCTTTAAGGGATGTCTCAAAGATATTATATTTTTCATTATAGATTTGACTGCAGAATTTTTGTAATCTTAAGATATACATATATTTAAATTTTACAACAAATTCATCATAAAAAGTATTTGACTTGAATTTGAATGTGGTCGATTACTAAAAAAAACAATATCAGCAATATGGATGTACATGTATGCTAATGAGGGCCCCCAACCAAAATATTAAAAGTTAACAAATTCTTGTTCACTTTTTTCGGTTAGCCACATAAACAAAAATATTCAAGTAAACCAAAATTCACTTAGATATTAATAAAATGACTGTTCGGCTCTCAACTTTTTCTGGCTGATCTAATAATGAAGTTACGACAGTCTGAGATTTGCCACAGGAACTAGCGTTTATTTTAACTTCCCACTTTCAATTCACTCATGGTTACAGAGCTGGTTAAATTTAAGTATTTTGCATTATAAGTACCAGTATACTGGTACTGCAAAAATACTGCAATATTTTTCTACAATATACTGGTATTGCAAAAAATATTTCATTACCAATATACTATACTATACTGGTACTGAAATTTTTTTGAAGTACCAGTACGTTGTAGAAAAATAAGGAACTACGTTCCAATATTGCAGTATTTTTGCAGTACCAGTATAGTGGTACTTAAATTTTCTGCAGTACCAGTACATTCTTACAAAATATTGTAATATTTTTGCAGTGCGCATTATTATA
Source organism: Hybos culiciformis (assembly GCA_964007475.1). NCBI lineage: Eukaryota > Metazoa > Arthropoda > Insecta > Diptera > Hybotidae > Hybos > Hybos culiciformis. The sequence continues at coordinate 66,060,416 of OZ023274.1, read as the reverse complement.
AAATTTCGAAATTTAATTCACAGCAATTCTGGGTAATTTTTTCAGTGTGTAGAAGAAAATATATGCAATCGGAAGTCAAAAACCTAAACAGTGTTAGTTAGTTCTGAAGGCTCCGAACAATATTTAGTTTAATGTTCCAAAAATAATAGATACGTCACTGACAATATAATTATGAAGATATAAGAACTACAACATAACATAACATAACATGAACATGACTATAATATTATGTTATTCCTTTATCATAAAAAGAATACCTTATGTACGAAAAAAATTCAAATTGTGATATGATTTACAATAAAAAAAAATGTTTTGAATGAAAACGATATTATTATCGTTTGTCAAGAATAAAATTTGAAACTTAGCTATATAAAATATTACAAAAAAAAAGTAGGTACCTACCAACAACATTCATATTATGCTTTTTGATGTATTTTATTAAAATTTTTGTTATACATACTATGCTATTCATATGAAGTATTATGATTATTATTTTTTATGATTACAAATATATAAAATACATAAAATACAAATAAAAATATACTAAAATATTATATATATACTATTATATACTAAAATATTAAATATTTCGAAAAAAAAGGAAATAATTTTAATGCGTTTCCATGAGAATTTGGATTTAAAAATATTTTCCAAGGGTTAAATTTTTCAATATTTAGAGTCCTATAATAAACTATACAAATTTCATTATTATATCAAAATTATTGTTTCAGATATTTGATATATTTGAATAAATTTATAAAAAATAATTCAGCAAATATATATATTTCAGGCCCGGCTCGAGGCGTGTGCGAACTGTGCACTGCACACAGGCGCCAGTAATGAAAAGGCGCCTACAAGCCAATATGAAATTTAAATTTCAACAAAAATAATTTTTTTTTAAATGTATACAATTTTTTTTTTGATTTTTTGGAGCAAACGAACTACAAAATTATCTGAAATTGTTGTCTCGCAAAATTTAAAATGATATTAATCCAGAAAACATTTTAAACTGGATTTATAACAATAATGTTGAAGAACTCTTTCCAAATGCACTGATTTAAGGGTATTACCATAAAGGAAGTATAAATATTAGAAATTTATTCCATACAAAAAATTCAAATTTAAAAAAATTAAACAAAAAATATGACACAAAAAATTTGAAATCGCTATCCCATTATACCTTGTTCGCATTATAATTTAAATTCCACTTAAATTCCGGAAAACAAATTGCCGTACTATATATCGCATTACAATATTTGATGAGAACTGGAATTTGATTAGGTATAAAAAACAATTGAGAAAGAGAAAAAATGTTTGTTGTTCAAAATTTTGACTTTTTATCTCGCTTTTTATCAATTTTATTTTGTTTTTTTTTCATTTTGACTCGAATTTGACGAAAAAAATTGTTGTTAAAATTTCAAAAAGTAAGTGAAAGTAACTATAAATGTAGAATTCCAAACCTGATAAACTGGAATATAAAAGTGGAATATACAAATTTCGGAATATTTTTTAAATGAAAAATCTAGTTCATATTCCTGAAATATTCCGGAAAACAGCATAGGATAGTGATTTCATATAGACCGACATTTTTTATTTGGTTTTTTTAATATGAATTTTTTGTATGGAATGAATTTCCCTTATTTATGCTTACTTTGTGGTATAATTAACTTTACCCGTTTCAGTTGCTAAAGATGAGAGAACTTTTCCAAAATTAAAACTGATCAAAAATTACTTCAGATCAACTATCGGGCAAGAAAAATGGAATTTAACTACTTAGTGTTTGCTTTATGTAGCTTTTGAGTATCTAATTGAAAACTTTTTCAAAGGCGCCAATCATTCCTTGCACACACACAAAAAAAAACCACGAGCCGAGCCTGTATATTATATAAAAAACAAATTATAGTTTATAACAATATAATTCAAAAAATAAGATAATTAGGGGATATATTTTTGTTTAAAAATTAATATTTTTGTGAATATTATTTTTATATTTGTAATACCAATTTTAGGCTTATTAACTATAAATTTAATTTACTTAAGTCGCAAAATCTAAAAATCTATAAATTTGTTGTGCTTTTTCTAATTTTAAAATTGTTTTCGTTTCCGTATTTGTGGAATGTTTTATAATTTTTGTTGAGAAATATCAGTAAATTCTTTAATTTTTGAATTAAATATATTATATAATGATTATTAAACATTTGTATGTTTGACGTTCCAATGACAAACTATATATGAATATCATTACTTCAATTCGTTTTTTATTCGGATGTATTTTTTAATAAGTAATAATTGTACAATTGATTTACAGCCTTTTCAAATAAATATCTGCTCTTTTTCAACCATAAATACAATTTACTAAAAATTTTTTCTTCAATCAAGGTATAAATTATGAATTTAACAAACCAATTAACCGAAATAAATTAAATTTACTATTTAATATTTTAATGCGTTGGGGATCGTTATGTTGTATTTAGTGCTATAGAATTTAGATCACTAAATGGAGTATTATATGCGTCAATACACATGCAATCATTTAGATGCATCTGCGTAAATAATGAAAAAATTTAGATGCATCAGCGTATATAATGAAAAAATTTAGGTGCATCAGCGTAAATAATGAAATCATTTAGATGTTTCGTTTTGAATATTACGTAATACCTAAACAAACATAATATCTCTCACAATATTTCAATACAGCCAAATACAAAAAAAAAAAAGAGAAAAAATTAGAAGAAAAAATATTATCTCTTTGCAACTACCTCTCCCCTACGCATTAAAACAGTATATTGGATATGTAAACAAAATTTGTTATACAACTCGTTCTGTATTTACACAAAAATACATTGACACTTGTCAATTTATATCACTCGACCTTCGGTCTCGTGATATAAGTATTGACTCGTGTCAATGTATTTTTGTGTATACAGAACTCTTAATTAATAACAAATTTAGTTTACATATTCAATAATCTACTATTATCAATTTATTTATATTATTATTGTAATAATATTTTATCGTTAACAAAAATTAAAATATTGTCATTCTATATTCTATAATATTATAATTTGCTTCAATTTCCAAGAAATTTAAATTAATCTCAATTGAAGGTATAGGTTTAAAACACATAAATTTCGAAATTTTGGAGAAAACAAATAAATAAAAATAATCAAATAAATCAAATTATTTTTAATAATACAGAAATAACAAAAATATCATTTTGTTTGCATTTTTCGTTTAATTTTTTAATTTGAACCTTTTCAAATCCTACAATATATTTTTTCTAGCTTATTGATTTCATTTTAAGTAGGTGTAAGAATACATATATTTTATGTATAATAAAAACTGTATGATTTTTCTTTTTAATCTAAATAAAAGATTAAAGTTGTTAAGTTAGTGAAACTATGTACATTTTCAATAAATGACAAAAATTTTTACTTTGATTCAAATTTTATTTAATGTTTAGTAATTACTGAAAATTTTAATTTAAATATATAAAAGCTATGTACCTAATTATTTTCTGTTATTTACGAATTGCACTGAGATTTCCATTTTTAATTTTCCTGCGATGATGACTATTCGTCGATACGTGAGTCAACTCAAACTTGGAGTAGGCAAAAGCTATAGAATTTCGTTACATTTAAGTATTTTATATAAGTATATGGTTTAAATTACACAAGCTATAAAGCAATCTTTAGTCATGCATCAATAAAACGCACCTGGGCAAAATTAATCAGATTTTAATGAAAAAAATTTCAAATTGCATTTTTTATAATTTAATTGATTTATTTAATTGAAGGTTTAAATGAAATAATATTATTACCTATACCTATGTTATTCAAAAAAAAAGTTTTTTTATTAATAATTACATTTACACATCAGTTAGTTTTTATTTTTTCTAACGAATTTATAATTAAAATAATATTTTATTTATTTAGGCACTAGGCATCAGGCACTAGAATATTTTATGCACATTATTATTATTATTATTATTTTTTTTTCACATTTTTATAAATCAAATCATTTTTTCATTTAATGAAGTTATTTTATTACTCATATAATATAACGTTTTCAAATTAATGCATTTATTAAAATTTAATTTAGATAAAAGGTATACATGAAATCATTTATGAAATAATTTTATAATTAAAAAAAATAAATATTTTTTTTTAATTATTACATTTATTTTTTTATTTAATTATTACATTCAAACTATTAATTCTTGCGAAATTTAGTATAACAGTGTCAAATTTCATCTCCCGCATCAATTCATTTGTTATCGATAGCAGTGCCAGGGATGATAGTGTGGTTTAGACCAGCGTTTCTTAAACTAGGGGTCGCGACCCCAACTGGGGTCGTTAGATTTTTTCATGGGGTCGAGAGAAATTCCCAATTTTAAACAACTTTCTATATATATATATGTCTGAAATTAACAAACTTGACAAAGTTTTTGAATTAATTTTTCAAGGTTTTAGAATTAGATGATTTTTTAAATACCTGAAAATTTTTGGTTGTCAATTAAAAAACAGTATCGTCTGCTAAGAAATGAAACAACGTATTATATTTATACGTCATTATTAGATTCGATTCCTCGTACTCGATTTTATAAGTACAACTATTTTACAATATTCTTAATGTTCATTAAAATGTGTTTTTTAGATGAAAATTTTACGTTACTTGATATTTTTGCATACGTTTTTTTTAATTTTCAAATTTTTAAACTCAAATTACTCGAAACTATACTTTGCATTATACATTGTTTCATTTCTCAGCAGACGGTATCTATATTTGTCTGAGATGGCAGTTCAAATTGTTTTGCCATTTCCTACCACATATTTATGATAAAATGCATTTCATGCTTATTATATATTAAATCAAAATATCGCTCGCTCTCAATTGCGCAATATTGAAAATGTATTGAGACCAGCGCTTTCGGAAATCGAGCCACAATTAACATTACTTTACTCTAAAAAGCAAGCGCACCCATCACATTAAAAAACATTTAAATGTTTTATTAATATAAATCAATTTAAATGTTTTATTTAATTTAAATACTAAATAATATAACTAGAAGAGATTATTAATCTTTATTTTTTATTAATTTTGTTATAACTAGAAAATGTGGTTTATTTTATTTTATTTATTTATTTATATTTACTATTACTAGAAAATTTTATTAATTTTTTTAGTACTGAAAATAAAACAGTATTTGTTATTTAAACGTTTTTTTTTCTTGAGTAACGATTATTTCTCAAAAAAATATAGGTTGTGGGTGGCCAAAATACGTCATTTAAAATTTGGGGTCGCAATACAGAAAAGTTTAAGAACCGCTGGTTTAGACCATAGCAGATAGTTTTTTACATGTTTACAAATTACATGTTTTAATCTTCTGAATTTATTCGAAATGTAGATAGATAAAGCCTGAAAGCATTAGGAAAACTTTAAACTATACCTTATTGTCGATTTGCATCAGATCAAGCACAGATTTTCCGTCACCTAAAAACAGCTAAAATTCATCGGTAAATGGGTCTTCAAGGTCTCATTGATACATTTCAATTAGTGCCTTTACATATTTTGATTTTTAACGAAAAATATTATCAAAAATAATAATTTTTGTTCACTGGAAAATTAAAATTTTTAATCAAAACAAAATCAATGTTGATCGTCTGTTTGGAAAAAATACGATGATGTTGTAACGGACCTGATTGTAACTTTGAAAAAAAAAAAAGATTCATTATAGTTTCTACACCGATAAAGAGTATTATGAATTTAACACATATTTCTCATTGATTTAGAAATTTATTAATTTGATTAAATTTTTGTAAAAGTTTAAATTTGAAGTGGTAATAAAATATTTTTATTAAAAACTTCAAATTTTGATTGCCATTAAGGCTTAGTTTAGCCTACGATTAGTATGGGTTTACCACGGAGAAGGTATTTCCCTTAATTTCATCCATAGTTGTTGTGAGTGACAGAACCTTAAATCGCCCTTAAAAAAATAAAAAAAATAGATTAGTATTACTCTGAAAAATATCAGTTTTATCAATATTTTATACAATATCAAGCGAATCAGCTTATATATCCTGAATAAAAATTTCAAGTTAAGTTTACATAATATATATAAGAATTAATTGTAGTGTAGGTATATATTTATGTTATTATTATAATTTATTATTTATAGTTTTTCCTAGAGAAAATATTTAATTCTTTATTTGTTGAATTTTTTGATAATCCGAAGAGAAATATTATATTGTTGATAATTAACAAATATAATGCTAGTTAGTGTTTTTCAATCTTTTTAGCTGCCAGAAAATTTTAAAACATTAAAATTTTTTTACGTTACAATTAATTCGAAGGCACAAAAAATGTTTACACATTGAAATTTAAGGTCCACATTGCTATGGAGGTTTTTTTTTTAATAATTAAGGTTGCAGTCGGAATAATATTAATTATAGGTTAGTTGTGTGAGTAAAATTTAGATTGCGTTAAGAGGATGTGGAACGAAAAAAGATTTCGAGTATTCTGTCGTAATCGATTCTAAAAATATTTGTATCAAAGGAAAATTATTTCCAAATTGGACTTAGAAATGGTCTGAAACAGCTTTTGAAATTTTGGACGTTTTAAATCATGATCATTTTACGAGGTTGTGAATTGAATTTTTTAATTATAATAGTAGTATATTTATAATAAGAATAAAATTCAGTTATACAAACTTAAGATTTTGCTACTAATATTGTTGTCAGCAGAAGGACTCCAAAGTCTGCAAAAGGTTCAAGACCAGACCACAGTGCTAAACTTTTAAATATACCGTGGAAAAAAAAATTCCAAAAATAAATTCAAATATAAACTTTCCTTTACGTACCGATTGTACAATTTTGTGAGTAGTATGGGTCCATCATACTCTTATAAATTACCTCAGTTTATTATTATTTTTATTTCCATCTTCATTGTGTAGTCGGTTTGACGTGAAATTTAGCATCATCCATTTTTTATAAATATTTATTAAAAATTGTTATAATTGATATTAATGCATCGTATATGTTTGTAATATTTTTCTATATTATAATAATAATTATATAATATTTTATAATTCATAATTATGTATATTATCATATATAAATATAAATACAAACATATACTATAATAAAATAATATTACTATATAAATTGTCGATTAGATGTTTATTAATATTAATTATTATATTATTAAATTTTTTGAAACTTTCGTTGTCATCATATCATCAGTTAACCATAAATGTGGTAGGTGTAATAAATTGATCTGGTGGTGGATACTTAGTAATAACTTTTATTATATTTGTCTGCAATTATTTTTATATTCAAAATTATTATTTTTATTTTTTTTTGTATAATATTTAATTATTTTTATTTCTGTGTTGATAAAAACTTGTCAACTACGTGTATTCTCAAGCAATAACAACTAAAAAATGTGCTAGTAACCCAAGAATACGCGTGGCCAACCAAGTTTATTCGTTGATGATGATTTTAAGACGGATTTTTTTTTATTTAAAAAAATTAATTTTTCCTTTTTTTTTTATTAAATTTCACTTAATTAACTTCTATATTTAATATTAATAAATTATTATTATTAATAATTTAATAGTAATTTAATATTAAATTTTTAATATTAATAATTAAGTATTAATATTTTTATTAAAAAAATAAATAAAAAAAAAAAAACTAAAAATTACCTCCAATTTTTGATAATTTCATAAAAATATAGCATAAAGTAATAAAAAAGGCATAATAATATTTTCACACTATAAGATCCTCACATTAAATACAAATGAATTCTGTGTTCAAAAGCCAGAACGTCGTATCTGCAAAATCTTTGTTTTGAGTTAGAGCGGAATAAACTTTTTTTTAAATTACAAAACATGTATTTGTTAAAAAATTGTAATTTGTTTAGAAAAGTTTTGAGAACAAATTTGGTTTCAGTTTTTTGTTTATAAATTATCAAATTATTAGTTTAAACTTCTGTTATTTGAATAAGAAGCAAATAAGACGTTTTTCATAGTAAACTTAATATTATTTTCCAAAAGCACAATAAAAAAAAAATTTTAGTTAGGACGTTTGTCCAATGTCTATAACTTCTTAACGGATTGTCATAGAAGAAAAAGGGTAAGGATGAAAATAAACTACATAAATAAAGAAGCAACTTTATAATATTATCTCAATTTTGTCTTATTATCATTTAAGACGTTTCGGCTTTTGAACACAGAATTACTACCGGAGACAATAAAGTATGAAGAAATATCGCATTAGAGTCTGAAATTTATCAAACATTGATATTGATTGTTTTTATTTTATTTTAATAATATGTATATATTTTCAATAACAAATTTACGAAATGGTTTATTGACGCGTATAAAATCAAGGTACCATCAAAGTACCATTATTTTAAATTTTTTTATATAAGTTTTAAGACTATATTATATTCATTATGCAATGCGATTTATCTTCACTATCTCTGATAGTATTTATAGTAATTATTATAATGAAAATAAATCTTATTGATTACCATTAATTAATGTTTAAAAAAACAAAATAATATGAATTAAATATTGTTAAAATGTGTTAAAATGTATTTTTCAATATTATCAATTTAAATATCTCTTTAAAGGTAAAATAATAAGTAAGTATTATATACACATAATATATGATAACATATAAATTGAAAGGGCAGATAAATTATAATGACATTTTTCTGATGTTAAAACGCAAGAAGAATACAAACAAAAAAAAATTAAAAATATTTATGGTCCCTTAAACTTATAAAAATTATTTTTTAATTTTTTTTTTTTCTCAATTGTGTATAATGTGTTTTTCATTCGACCAGAAAAATATTATAAAGAATGTTTAACTTTTTTTTTTTTCTTCTTAATCCCTAATTAAAAATTAATCACTAATTTACTTTATCAAGAGTCTTTTTATGCAAGAGACAACGGATATTTTAATAATAATGATCTGTTGGCATAGGTTACCATTTTTAAGCTTTATGTTCCTTATTTTTATTATTTTTACTTGTTGGGTTTTTTACAATACACATATTATTAGAAAAATATAATTTAAGAATAATGAAAATATAGAAATAATATCTAGATAGATTTAAATAATTTTTTTTTTTTTTAAGATAAAAAATATAATTTTTAATAATTTATTAATGTACAATGGATTGGATATACGTACTGTACATTCACATTTTGCATAAATATAGGTATTGGTAGTAGATAGTACAAAGAGAAAAAAATTTGTCGGAAAATAAAAAAAAAAATTTAATATTTGTAATATTTAGAGACAATATTGTAATTTTGAGTAATTTTTTAAATGTTTTAAGTTATTTTTTATTTTAATATCCACAAACCATCATGCTAAAATTTAATAAAAAATGTGGATAAATGACATTGAAGGAGAATTTTAAGATATTAAAATCATTGATTTGAAATAAAATGGTCAATTTTATAGAACCGAATGTGATGTATTTTTTTATTTTTCGTTCTGATATCTTCATCAGAAATTTAATAGCTCTACACGTTGGAGAAAAATATATTTTCTTTTTTAAATGAATATGTATGTAAGTTATTTGGAATTTAAACAATTAAAATAATAATAATGAAATAAATCAATAAGATTCTTATATAATAATAAACGTCTAAATAAAAGGTTTCATTAAGTCCAGAAATTAATTCCGAAACACCGAAAAGAATTAAAGTTCGATATTAGTTAAAATTCGATATTAGTTCATAATGAAATTATAAGTCTAAAAGTTATTTTGAAGTAGGTATATATTGTAAAAGAGAAATATTTTGCACTTTTTCAAAAATAACCACATTTCTACCAATATTTTAATTTTTTGGCTTTCGACTTAATTTCATTAAAAACTAATATCGATTTTTTTTCGACTTTAGTTCATTCGACGTTAGTAACTTCGGCCTGCAGCTAATTTTGTTCCTTGATGATATATTTATTCTATATAATATACAATGTCCGCAGAGCCAAAATTAAATAATTTTTTTGAACAAGCAATTTGACGTAACTATATGAATTCAATTGTGTTGTACTGCCGTACTTTAACTTTAGGACTAGCAAGTTTAAAAAAAATATAATATCTATCTATACCTATATTAAATACGATATTCACATTTTATATAATATTGAAAAAAAAAAAAAAAATATTTATTTAATTTTATTTTTGTAATTAATATTTAGGTGTGTCTATCTTGAACAAAAACATTTTTTTTATCATATTTTTATGAAGCATTGAATATTTGGATACTTTAATAATAATAATTTTTTGCGATAAAAAAAAAGCCAACATAATATACATGCCAACAAAAAAAAGGATAAAAATGCCACTCATGCATATAATAAATATAATAATATATAATATTCATCTTTAGCACATATTTATTTCCACATATTATAATATACTAACATATTATATTTATGTACATTATTTAGAGAAGAAGAGAACCATATCTTATTCTTTTGTGAATACATAAAAAAAATAAAAAAGAAGAAAATAAAAAGAAAATATTTTACACATTATTACTCATGTTGTACATATGCCTTTTTTTATATTTTTGATTTAATATTAAAGAAAATGTTTATAAGAAAATATTATTATTATTGTTATGTTACATTTTATATAAAGAAAAAATTTATTCATAAAATATTGTGTGTTTATAAAAAAAAACTTTTTCATAAAATAAAATGTTTTTCATTCATAATATAAAGTTAAAAGGTGTAATATATTTATTAAGGTGTGTTTTATATGTACACATCAGCGTTTATTAGTTATATAAGTATTATTGTTGTCTAATATGGAAAAATTTGCCATATTATCCCATATAAATATATAAATATGAAAATAAATGTAAATATGGATAGAAAAAAAAAAACAAAAAAACTTTATTCTGGCATATTTATTCAAAATGCGTTAAACATTTATAAATTTTGCTAGAATATGATAATTAATAAAATTTGTTCAGTATAATTTTAATGAAAAAAATAGAAGGATCAATAAACTTATCACATACTTTTTAAGAACATATAATAAAATAAGTTAAAAAGATTAAACTCAAAGTTTTATAAATAACAAAACAACAGTGTTAACTGACAAATTAAAAATCTATAAATTTTATATGTTTATACTTTATATAGAAGAAAATTGTCAGAATATTATGACATTTTTTATATTATGTAAATCTTATGTAAAATTGGGAAAATAAAATTCATCATGACTATTATTTTCTTACATAGTTACTCGGTTATTATTATAATAATTTAATATTAGCAAATTGTGATAAAATTTTTTTAAAAAAAATATTTTTAGAAATTTCTGAATTAAATTACAATTTCTCAGATATACAAGTATAGAATACAAATTTACGAGATGGGTGAATTTTTTTTGTCAATCGATGACGACGAGCCGTAAAAATGGACTTATTATTTAAAGATTGGATTAAATATTTTTAGGAATTTTTGAAAAAAATTACAATTTCAAAGATATGAATTTATGATTATTTTGATCTTAATATTATAAAAATGTTTTTAATCAATCGACGACGACACAGGCCATAATAATAATAACGTAAATAATATAGCAAATAGCAGGCCTGGGCACCACGTACCACTAAGCGATTCAATTTTAAAAAAATATCAAAAGGGATAGAACGTACCAGCCAAAGCGAAGTGCGGGATGTAACCATATTCCATATTGTTGTTGTAAAAAGAATATGTTGGTGAGAAGAGAGACATTTAAAAATTTATAGGAGAACGAAGTGTAATTCATATTCTGATTTTGGAATGGGCTATTATAAAATAAAGGTTGAATTTTATATTAAAAAAAAATCTCCTTTTATTTTGTAATAACCAATTGGAAAATTTGAATACGAATTATTAACACATGTTGTCTACAAAGCAAAGGATTTCTTGAGCCACAAGAATCTATGGTTAGAGCCGCATGTGGCTCATGAGCTACAGTTTGTACAGGCCTGTACTATAGTGTCGTTTCAATTCCTGCCTTCGAGTGAAATTAATGTTCAATTATTACTAATATCGTCGGTCGGCGACGCAAATCTCGTAAGTCTGTTTTTAAAATTTTTACAGGAGACACAAAAAACTGTATTATTCTTATTATTATAATTAGCACAAAATTGCTTAAGATTGGCCAATTTCGAAGCGATATGAATTGAATAAAATCTTACGAAGATTAGTACATTATCTTACGAAGATTAGTACATTATCTTAGTTTCAAAAATGTATAAGGTTTGGCCACAAAAGCTACCTACCTAAATTTTCGAGTTTTTTTTTATCGACAATAGAAGTGCGGAAAAAATATTTAGAGATTTTTTATGAATCTAGATCGACGCAGATCAACAAAAAGGACAGGAAAATATAAAAAACATGTTTTGTAAAAAATAAGACTTACGAGGTTTGCGTCGCCGACCGACGATATGTAATATTTAAAAAAAATTTCAACAATTGAAATAATTTCATAAAAATTAAATATTCTTATAGATAAGAAATTTTCCAATATACACATTATTGTTCAAAATTATTCTCGAAATTAATTACAACGCAAAATTCTTTCATCTTCAACTCTGTAATGTGATTTGTTGATTTAAAAAAACAATAATATTGAAGCTTTCAGAAATTTTATAATCATTTGAATTTATTGAAAATTTTAAATGGATAAAAAAAAATTCTGCAAAAAATTATTTTTATTTATTAAACAAATTTTTTGTTTCTTTTGGAATAAAAGCAATTAATAAAAAAATATATATATATATATTTTTTTTTATTTATTTTATTGTAGATATAATAAATAAAGATTATTATTATTTTTATTTTACTCTTACCATATTTGTTTTTTTTTAATTTTTGATTCAATTTTAATAAATTTATGAAAATATGATTCACAAAAGTGTACAATTTCTATCAATTTCATTCTGAAAATAAAAAAAATAAATAAAAAAGTACAATTAATTTTATAGAACTCATTTTATTTAACAACAATTTATGATATTGCATAAATATATATACTTTATTTTATTTTTTTTTTCATTCTATATAATAAAAGAAAAATTATATTTAATTAAAAGATTTTAAGGGGATTTGCATAAACTCTAAACGTTTTCATTGTATATTTGCAATGCAAAAAAAAAAAAAGTGAAGAAAACTGAAACATTTTTAAATATTTTATGTAAAACCAGGTATTGAAATCATTGGTCGAGGCTATAAAAAAAATTTGTCCGTCCTACACTGAAATGCTTTAAATTAAACTAATGAAAAAAATCGATTACAACGCACTTTGAAAGTCAAAATTTGCGAAATCTTGTTCTCTTTCACGTCGACTAAAAAATGAGGTTCTACCATTTCTGGACGCTCTCAACCAGCCAAGGGACTAAAAAATTTTATATACATAATTATATTATATGTATATACATTATTATTTTAAAAGTTTTAATGGATTCCGACGTTAATTAGTATAGGTAAATGTTTACATAGATGTCGATTAGAGGAATTTAGCAAAAAAATTTAGAACCGAAGGATTCAAACTAGCAACTGGATTTCGATGAAAATTGCTGTAATTGTATTTTATATAAATGATATACATATGACTAACTGGTATTGAAGGAACCTTAAAAATTTCTTTAGCCCTTTATAGTGGCCAAAGTATCTTAAAATTAAAGTTTCTTAAATCGAAATTCTGCAAAGGGTCCTCATAATTCATTTATCTCTGATACATTTTTTTTTTCCTAATTTTTAGTTATAGTCAATAATTTCCTTCGTTCAACCGAAATGAAATAATCATTATTGAATATGTTCTGTTTTGAGCGATAACTATTTCAGCTATAGATATATAACTTGATTGACAATAAATTATTTTGTTTAATAGTACTAAAAACTTTCATATTAAATTTATAGTACGTAGTAGTTAAAAATATTATCATTTTCATTTCAATACTTTTCATTTTTTTTGTTACTGAAATAAAAAAGAAAAACCAAAAAAAAAAAAAAAAACAACTGAGAAAATCATAAATAATTCCAAAATATGAATCAACATCACGAAATATTTGTTCTTCGTGACAAATAATTTGTTCCAATTTGAATTTAAAAAACAAAAAAAAAAAAGAAAAAAATCGTTGAAAAAAAATTAAAAATAAAAATCGAATACCAAATTGAAATCCTGAAAAAAGGACAAAATAAATAATTTTATAACGCTATCAGAATAAACATTCAACTTATTATATATAGATATCAAAATTAGGAAAATGCTATTTTTATGAAAATTATTAATGTTTTATTTGCATTCATTATAAAGATTTAAAAAAATTAAAATTAAATGTTAATTATAAATACGCAGTTGATTTGAGTATTGATCTGTAGAGCATGACTACTGCTTTTTTCTTTTGCAACAAAAGAGATACCATTTTCAAAAATAATTTTCGGTTTATAATTATTAAAATTATAAATATTCTTTCAATAGTTTTTCCAAGCCCAAGAAGTTAGTATTTGGATCATCTTTCATTTATAATTCTATACAGACAACCAAATTATTTTAATGTGCGTGTGATCGGTAAGTTGTATTTACAATCGTAAATTTAGCTCGGTAAATGGTATATTACATGCGTCAATGCACACTCGTTGTAATAACAAATTTTCTTAACATGTGTTGTAATCTACTATTGTTCAATTTATAAAGCTAAAGTGGCGGTTTACATATAAAAAATATTATTCATAAATTTGATAATAATTTATTAAAATTAAATATTAAGTTGTAAGTAGTAATTTCTTCTGAATCAACCGCATAGTTTTGTAATATAAAATTTGAATATAATGTTCGAATACAAAATAAGCATTGGTATTTTAATATTCCTACAGTTTAATTAATAAATCCAGTTAGCAATCTCGCAAAATATTGAATATACTACATATATATGTATAAATTTCAAATACCAAAAATTCCATAGATTTTACACTTACACAGTTATTGATCGCTGCATGATAATGTTATCTTCTGTTCAATATTCTTTCCCATCAATTTATTTATTAAAAAAATAAAAACGGGGTTTTAATTTACTTCTCTATAACACAACAAGTCATCAATTCTCTTGATTAAACAACATATTGTCCATTATATTGTCCAATTTGAATTTTCAACCAAAATATATTTATATATCTATATTTATATATATACATATATATTATATACTACTAGAGGATATTTTTATTTATTTTTTAAATTTTCCTTATTTTTTATTTTTTTTTGATTTTCGGGAACTATCAATGCTGTTCTCTCTGTGGGTGATACGTATGTTGCTAATCAATAATATTCAAAGCGGAAAATAAATGAAAAATCATTTTTATCAGATGTAATTTAATCTATATGAACATTAATTTTATTCATTGTCTATATATAGTACATATATGAAAGAAGAAATGTTTTTCATCATATTATTTCAATAATATATTAATTTAAAAAGAGTTCATCATATATATATTTATACCTATATATAAATATAATATGTGATTCTATGATGTGTAAAATTTATGAATATCTGAAAACATATTGTACTTTTCAATGTACATAATATGTAATATGTATATACAATATATACATATAGAGTATAATATGAATGAACGTATGTATAATGCAGATATACAAGATTCAAGCATGTACAAAGTAATTTCCTCTTTTATTTTTTTTACACGTATTTTCCAAACCTAAATAAAGTATAGATATATAGTTAATATCATTCGATACACCATCAGTTACATAGAAATACATAACACTCTATACACATACATTAAAATACTAGTAGATTAGATTATTTAAATTGATTTAGTTATTTTTAGTACATTAGATTAGATAAGATTATAATATGGCCTCAGTTGTAGTACGTGGTGAAGTGAATTTATAATTAATATATATCGAAATAAGAATTATAAGGATATTCGATTATTGATATAACCGACAACATTATATTTTTATTATTATTTATGTATTATATAAATATTAATACAAAATCAGCCTTAAAAACAAAATCACAATTTATAATTAAATTTTATGGCAGAAAATGCATATCGAATAAGTGATAAATTTCAATTCAATAAATGAAAAAATATAAATACGTAAGATTACGCATATATTTTCAAAACTGAATACTAATAAAAAAAAACACTAAATCATATAAATTCCAAAAATTATGAAAAATTAATTAAAAGACACGTAATATTAAGTTACAACTTTCGCAAGTTCATACAATGATACAATAATATAAAATTATGAAAAGCTAAAAAGTTATGTTCTGAAGACATTCACAAAAAATATTATTAATATTCGTCGAATACTTATCCAGATTAAGCGATTGAACATTATAATTATATTAATAGTTTTTTTGTAATTATGGATGTAATTCTAAATACAAATTTTTAAAAAACATATATATATTAAGCGTATTTCGTCAGTATACATAATAACATACACACTACTTATCTCATACAAAAAAAATTATAACTATCTCGTTTGGAATTATAACTATATCGTTTAACGCAACCTTTTCGATTCGAATTTTGAAAATATACTCCAGAAGATTTATTAAAAAAAATAAAAAATCTTCAATGAATCTAAAAACCGGTTCATTTTCTTTATGTTCATAGATTTACGGAAAATGAAAATGTAATTTTACGATAGAATATTTTTTCTTTTTTTCACAACATTTTTATACATTAAAAAAGGTGAAAAAATCTATAAATTTTCTTTTACAATAATGTTAAATAAAAAAAAATCTTTAATTAACTCTGACATTCACTTGGATATAGAACTTTTTCATTTGCAAATTATTAAATATATAGAAACAGAGTGAATGCGAAAATTGCAAATAAAAAAGATTTAAAGAGATTTTATTTAATTTTTATCTTATTTATATTTTTATTTTTTTAAGAGAAATAATTTTGCATTTGATGACAGGATAAGCTGAATTGATTTGGAAAAAAGAAAATTTATTTCAACTAATAACACTGAACAAAAAAATGTTCATAAATCATATATTTTTTAATTTTTCCAGTATTTTTCTAGATTATTAAATTTTTTCTTCTTTTATGTACTATATGATTAGAATTTTTGTATGACAAATATTTGAAAGCTTTCAGAATTTTTTGTCAAATATTTAAATCAGCGAAGCCCAAATTAGAACTAATTTAGAGCATATAGAAAATACTAAGGTTTTTTTCATATCACACCAACCCAATTTTTATTTAAAAAACATTCACTGTAAAAAAATTATTTCTAAAGACATAATTAAGAAAACTAAATTGTGTGTTGTATGTTTTTTGAATAAAATTACGTTTTATTTTTCAGTTTTAATTCATTCCTAAAAAATTTCAAAAATGCTTCTTAAGCTGATATATTACGATTCACATCAACTGACAAATTTTTTTTAAAAGCTTTCCTTTTCTATTTAAAACAAAAGATTTTTCTGTCAGATTTTTGTTTTACTTAATACAGAAATTTGTATGAGCCAGAAAGGGAAAGAGATATAAAATTAAGGAGAAATGATTGAAGAAAAAAGCTTGATTTAAAAATTTATTCAAATTTGACCATGGTAGGTTCACTTAGAGCAAAATTAATTTCAGTTTTCTTAATATGTTTCACCTTTCAACCACATGCGGCGCTCTTGTTTGTTTACGTTTTGTTTTATTGTCAACCCAGCCGGCTGAGCTTATTTGCTTATTTATTATTTTTTTTGTAATAAAAGCGTTTGGACGTGTAGGTGATTTATTTTGAGAAAAAATTATAAATATGTGGTAGAAATAAATAAATAAATAAAAAAGTTGAATATATTTCAATTTTAATTGTGGATTTTATTTAAAAAAAACAAAAACAAAAACAAAGTTGGATATATTGGAATTTAAGTTAATTTAAGATTAATAATAATAATAATAATAATAATAATAATAATAAATTTAAGATTATACATTTAATTTATTAATTAATAATTATTGTAATAAAATAAATAGAATTTTAAGTGAAAATGTTAGAACAATGTGATATGAACTAAAAAAATTAAGAAAATAAAAAATTTGCTATAAAAATAAATTTATCTTTTATTCATAATCTCCTTTTTTTCCTGCAAATTGAATTTTAAAAATTTTATTTGAAATATTAGAAATAAATTGCCACCTACAAAAATTTTATTTTTTTAGTTCACCTTCCCTCCACAAATCCACCAGGCGCTGTAGTAGATCTTTTGAGTGGGCCATCTATAACTATATCTTATCTATGA
Organism: Hybos culiciformis; assembly: GCA_964007475.1. Lineage (NCBI taxonomy): Eukaryota > Metazoa > Arthropoda > Insecta > Diptera > Hybotidae > Hybos > Hybos culiciformis. The sequence goes on along the minus strand of OZ023274.1, from coordinate 66,042,109 downwards.
ATTTGACCCTTTCATAAAAACTCAACGGTCAATTGATTTAAATCGTACTCTAATAATATTTTATATAAAAAGTGATTCCTGCGGGATTTTAAAAAATTAAAATAAAATTGTATAAAAGACCTTCCAGTCTAAAAGAGTAAGAAATATAAATTTTATATTTTTAACAGTGTATTTAAAAAGACTAGAAATAAAAAGGAAAAAAAAAATTTTTTTTTTTTTGTGAATCAAAGTGAGCATACGAAATAATGAAATGAGTATACGATTTTATATGCGAGTATACGATTTTTTTTTTTCATTGAAAATGATTACACATTTTTTTATTCCTATGCATTTGAGTATAAAAAAAAAAAATTTTGCTCGCGAGCATAGGCTTGGGCATCAGTGATTTAAATGGTAACTATATGTAAAACAATTATTGTTATATGACCACATTTATATGCATTTGCATACTTGTTTTCGCAATTTATTTATTTTAATTAATAAAATGTTGTGTACATCACCTATCAATGAAAGATTGTAGGTACTTGATGGAAATAATAACCTTCATAAAATATAAAGTCTATTAAAATATAATTATACGCAATATTGAAAATAGAAAACCACAAAGAATATACCTTAAAGGATATTGCTAATATTATTTTATGATATACATACATTAATCTGTTTCAATATTTTTTGTGTAATAAGCACTAGTATATAACATATAATGTTGTATATTTCGATATGGTATTGCTAATTTGTAAATAATGAATTAAAAACTTGTAATTTAAGAAATTACAATCATATATTTGGAAGGATAAATAGGATAATTTCAATAAATAATATTCAATTTCTAGAAATTTTCTTAGAAAACACATAGAAGTTTAAAAAATATGTATTCTGGACTTTATTAAAAATAATCATAATAATTATTATTAAAAGAAAAAAAAATGTTGTAAGGTAACCCATTATTACTGAGTATATCTATTATTACTGAGCTTTAAAAAAGTATACTGAAAATGTGCTTATACAGTACTAAATTTCCTATTTGGATTAATAGCTAATTTGCAAACACATGATTTTCCAAGAATATTCTTAGTTTAAGTCCCTAAAATTTTTAATCTTTTAATTATGTTAATTAAAAGATTGAATTTATATATATATTATTTTTTATTTTCAAATACTTTTATCTTTCTTGTTTGGATATTTAATGTCTGAGTTTTTTTTTTCATTTCATAAAAGAAATTAACAAGATATGCATGATTTCTATTTTCTAAGTTTTTTTCTATCACTATTTTGTAAACTTTTAAGTAAAAATAAGATAGTTATTATTATGTTAAGAAAATATAGGAATACATATTGTACATTTTTGTTTTTACAATTTATTTCAGTGCTGCTAATAAATAAAAAATGAAGTTTATGAGAAAGAGGAAAAATTAGAAAGTCATTAAGTAATTTTTCAAATGGATTCACAAAACTTTTTTTTTTTCTCTCTTTTAGTAATTTTTCATGATAGGTTTCTTTAAAAGGGGTTTGAGTTTGATAAAAAGTAATTTTTAAAATTAAGACACATAAAACTGTTTTTTTTCTTTTATCTCATCTGTTGGGTGGTCACAATGTCCTGATATTATGTATTTAATATAAGAGTTTTTTTTTTATTTATAGATTGAAAATGCTCGCGAAAGGGTGCAGTCTAGACAAAGTCCCTTTTGCATGTATTTTCCTGTACACTGAATTTTAAAATAAATTATTTCTATGTCAATTATGTCGACAGGATTGGAAAATTAAATGACCATAAAATTAACATTAAATAATAATATATGAATTAGAAGGAATGAAAAAAGAAAATTTTATTTTTTGTGCATTTTGTTATACGATTAATATACAAATACATTCTAAGTAAAGATTTAAAATTTTCGAATGTTACCCGAATCGCCGAAAGACATTTCGCAAAAAGACATTTTGCCTAATTCCATTTCGCAAAAAAGACACTTCGCAAAAGAACCATTTCGCAAAACGGATAGTTAACAAACGTTCGCTTTAGCCTAATGAGACAGTTAACAACTTTCCAGTTAGCATAAGGACATTTCGCAACTACTACTTTTGGCAAAATATACATTTCGCAACTACCCTTTTTGGCGTAATTCACATTTCGCGCGCGCGCGAATGCATATTTAGCATGCACTAAAATATGTTGCATTATCATAAATGCATATTATTGAATTAAACAATTCGAATTATATGCATTATAATTTTAAGAAATTTTATTGAATTTTTAATATCTGTTTTTTTAATATAATTAATACAAATCCAGTTTGTAAATATAAGAAATAATATTAAAAAATGAATACTATATAACCAGTATGTACATATTAGAAAATTAATATTTTTATATTTTTAATTTTAAATTATATATTAATTTTTTTATATATTTTTAATCTTAAATTATCGGCAATCAAAAATAATAGTTGGACTTCCCTATAATCGTCTTTTCTTTTCAAAATATTTTCAAATTTTTTTATCTTTTAAGTAATATTTTGTTTTTTTTACTGCTGGTGGCCCATTTCAAATTTTTTTTATTTTAGCCGTTACATACAATATTTCTTTTCGGATTTCATCCATGAGCCTATAAAATCCGACATGCTTTTTTTTTACAGTAAAAAAAAAACCTTTAATATTCTATTCATCATATTTGTGCAATATAAAAAAATTTTTAAACTATACTTTTGCGAAGTGTCTCAATTAATATAATGTTGTGAATTGGTATTTTGAGAAATATCTTTTTGCGAAGTGTCGCATTAGGCCAAATGGAATTTTGTTAAAGAGTTTTTTTTGCGAAATGGAGATTTGCGAAACATACAAATTTGATAAGTGGCTTTCGGCCAAATAGACTTTTGCAATATGGAATTTGCAAAGAGGCCCGCTCCCAAAATTTTCTATAGTTAACTTGCGTATTTACTGTAGATGATCGCTAGCTATCTATACATGGTCACAAAAATTGTATACATGGTCACAAAAATTGTATTATTTTTCAAATCGCAATGGTCAGAAAAATAAAACTTAATATTATCGTTAGTCGTGGCAAAAAGAATACTTAAGGTCTCATTAAAAAATTAATATAATAATGATAACTCTTTGTATAACAGTATAAAAATTTCTTGGACTCATATCATAATTTCATTTGTCTAAATTATCTTTGTAAATTAAACTATTAAACATTAAAACATAATATAACTAAAATATTAATTTGCATTATATGCATGAAAGTAAATATATAACATAGTTAACTTTAACACTATATGTACATAATTTTGTAATCCGTGTAATAATAATTTAATGAAATAAGAATATTTTGCATAATCATTAAAATTTTATAACATAAAGACATTGATTCATTAATCATGTTAAAGTTTTAATTTAATTTTTTTTTTGTTTGCATGGGTTGGTAAGGGTTGGTCTGCAGAATTTTTTCAACACATTATTTATGTGGTTGAAAATAATACGGACTGTTTTTTTTTTTTTTTAATATTATGTTTACCTACAATATTATGTAAAAAATTTTAATTTGACTAATTTAAACATAATATGGGTGTTGAAGTAAAGTATCATAAAAATGTGTGAAATAAAGTCCAAGGAAATATAGTCCATGGATTTATGATATAAATTTTTAACTTTTTTTTGTTGGATAGAAATTCCGAAGCAAAAGGAAGTAATATCAGCAAGCTTATAAGTAATATATGGTTATTTATCCTTTTAAAGAATTTTCCAGTTGAATCTATATTAGTCTAGTTATATATAATTTATCTTCTACAAAATAAAAAGTTTATATCCATATGAAAAAGATTCTGTATTTCTTTAGATAGAATACATTTTTCTAAAAAAAAATTTAAGTTCGTCCGAAAAAATTTCGAAATTGTGTTGCGCTTTTGTTTCTTTTTCATTCGTCTGAAATAAATAAAATTTGTATATTTTTATGTTTCTTTAATAACTAAACTTACTATAGACAAAAAAGTCCAATTTTAAACAGGAAATAAATGATATATTCGTTATTTTCTTTTCGCAAAAGGATTAACATAGCTTTTTAAAACTAGATTTTATTTTTAGGGACTAAATTAGTAAATTTCGTTCTTCCATGATACATTCTGCTTATACATATATGAAAAAGTTGAAGAAAATTAGAATTCTTTCTTCATACGAGATAATTCTGAATACTTGAATTATTATACTTGAAGTTATATATTTCTATTCAATGATAAAAATATGTCCAAAATTTTTAAAGGAAATTTTTAAAGGAATGTATTTAAAAGTGATTTTTAGTCAATTTTCATTTCATAATATTATAAATTATAAATTTTGTTCCAGGCATTTTAGACTCTTTTCGAACATATTGATTTTTTTTCTTGTTATTATTATTATGACGTCTTTTTACCCCATATGCATCGTTATATAAAAACAAGTATAATCCATGTAATACGTATAAATACATACATATGTACAATTTACATACATAAACTATAAGAGAATATTTATTTATTTTTTTTATATTAAAAGAAAATTTGATTTTCTAGTTGTAAATGGTATTGTAATTTTTTTTTTGCAAACAAGAAAAAATCAATTTATTATACAGTTTTCACTCAAATTCTGTCACTTTGGAATACCAATAAAAATTAAAAAAAAAAAATTTTGTACCAAAAATATTGGCGTAAATAATTTAAAAAAAATTATTCCTCTGGCTATAGTTTAAGGACATTATGATTTTTTATTTCATTATATATTTTATGCCTTTTTTTTGTTAACTTCACCGACTGGCGCATTTTAATTTATTAAAACAAAAAGTACTAAAATTTAAAAATATTTTTTGCTGTTTTGGTTTTATTTTTGAACGACTATTAAAATTGAGATAATATTTTATGGAAAAAATTTGTTAAAATAACGCCAATTATTTGGGGGACTCTATAAGTTTCGAACTTCTAACTTATTTAATTTATGTTGGTGAAAAGAAGAAATCCGGCTTAAAAAAAAAACTCTCATGATAATACTCATTCATTAGTGTAAATATTTTTTTTTATCAAAATAAGATTAAAATTTTACTTAACCAGTTTTATGATAATTCAAAGAGATCGAATAACTAGTTCCAATTTTGAATAACTGCGATAAATTATATTTATGCTTGCTTGTCATACATCTTACTAATTGTTTTATTTATGGAAATTTTTTAACTAATAAATTGATTCCCTTACCCATCTGAGAAGCCTAAATTAGTTCTCTGTTTTATCATTTGGGAACCAGTTCTTGAAGTATTATTTTTGTGGATGGGTTTACTTTATAAAGCTTTAAACTTCGTAAAGCTGGTAGTATCTACTTTAAGTTCGAGTTTTGTACTTTGTAGAAAATTTTGGTAATATATTTTTTTTTTTAATAGATACAACAAATAATTTCACACAAGAATTTGTGAAGTCTTGAAAACATCGAAGAATTGTTCAGAATAACTATTTCATTTTATTTTCTTAAAATGCAGAATTTTATTCAAGTTTATTTTTAATGGTACAAAAATGATAGAAAACGATAAAAGCAATTTTGTTTTTGGTGAAAAAATATACATATATATTATATATACAGAACCAAAAAAAAAAAAATATTTGAGGGAAAATTCACTAAATAAAAATCTGTTGAGTATTGTCAATTTGGGCAACAGATGGTGTTCAATGTTGTGGTTTAACAAAGTTAAATGATATAATATTTAAATTTGTGAATTGGAAACATTAAGTTTTCATTTTATTTTTTATTTTTTGTTTTGTTTTTTTATTTTTTGCATTTTATATTTTTCACACAAAATGCATTAAAATATGCAAAAAATAAAAGTTTTCCATAGAATAAAAAAAAAAAAAAATGTTTTTAATGCAATATAAATTAGTTCAGGTTCATTGGTTTATTTCGGAATTTAAATAAAAGTTAAGATTTTTTTTTTTTGAAATTTTATTTTTTCTAAGTTTTTAAAGAGAATTTTTTAAATTATTTATTCTTCATTCTAAAAAACAAAAAAATATATATAAACTTTTTAAGTATATTGATGGTAAAATAAAAAAAAGCTTAAAATTTTTTAAATGAAGACTGAGTTTGGTATAAAAAACTCTGTGAAAAAAGTAAATTTTCAACTTTATCTCCGATTACTATAAAAAAAAAATCTAAATTACATAAAAAGAAAACCTGTTTTTGTCTGTTAAATATATGACTAAGTCCGGTGAAAAATGAGATTGGGATCCTTTCACAGGATGTAATAAATTCAATCGCGAGAATTTTGTGTAATTTAATTATACTCGCATTCGTGATAATTTTTTTGAGAGATATACAATGCTTCATCGATTGAGGATTTGGTTTTATAAATATTTACGAAATAGTTAAAAAAATATAAAATCTTACTACTTAATATGTATACAAGTTTAAGATCCTTGAAACTTCTAAAAATTTTCATTGAAATGTACATATGTACAAAATTCTAGATCTCTTGTTGGGTAATTTGAATTCAATCTTAAATCAAATTATCTGAACTGAAAAACTCAATAACATATAAAAAATAAGTCTAGACCCTCAATAATGTTAAATAATTTTTATTTCATGTAAAATGCAAGTACAGTATATTAACTTTATTCCACAATAAATTTATGTTATGTATTTAGGTTTTTAAAAAGTTTGGTAAAGAAAATAGTAATCCTTTTTTTTTACATATATTTAAAATAAGTGCTTTTAAATATGATGGTGTTTTAGTAGAGTAAAAAAGAAATCGCTCTCACATCCAAAGCTAAAATCATAAAAACTGATGGTTTTGATTATTTTGCTTTAAAATAGAAAAAAATTTCCTTATCATGTTTTCTACAAGAATGAAAATAACACATAATATAATATATTTATATTATGAAATTTTTTTACACTTTGGATCACTGGGAGAAATAATAAATTATTAAATTGTAGGCTCCTTGGTGTCGCAAAACCTATATCATCACAGTTTGAACTGAAAATTAAATTCAAAAAATAATAAGAATCAAAATCTTTTCAAATAGGTAGATGTAGAACAAAATGTAATAATTTTTGTTTTTATATCCAACTTCTTTTTCCTGTTGCCACACAAGACCAACGCTGAGCTAGCTTATAACTTTGCATTCTAGAATTTTTGAAAACTGAACTTCAATTTTTTTTCGTAGTTTAATCGAGAATATATTGTTTTTGAAAACTTATTTAAGCTAAATGTCAAAAATTTAACTATACTTTTTCTTATCTTGACATCACAATAAGAATCGTTCTATAAAATGATACTACACTACACTATACGTTACACATGAGAAAATTCGATTCGACTATATGAATTTTAATTAATAAAGATAGTCAAGTTGGATTTATTTTCTATGCAGACTCTTGAGAATATGTTATGTTCACGGCAATCTTTTTATGGAATTAATTTACCGTCTTATAAACTGATTATCTGTATTTTTTAATAAAGCCACTGTTATTCTGAAGGTTTTTTTTTATAGAAGTTTGTTATAGAAGATTGCTAAAAAAAAATGTTTCTAAACATAAAGATGCAAATCATAAGTACTTTATAAATATAACTTATCGTTTACTTTTAATATGACAAACACACAACTATAATCAATATTATTGATACAAATATATTTTTTTTTATTATTTAAATAAACAACATTTCCCAATCAAGTAAATTAAAATTAGCAATTTAAATTTTAAATAAATTTATCCTGAAAAAGAATTCCCATTGAAACTCAGAGTCTTACTCTTATTCGCAACATAATTTTGTTTTTTTTTTCCTAATCAATATAAAAGGTATAGTTAACATTTTTTTCTAAATGATATTGCATTACTTGGAGGTTGAAACCGTATATAATGTATATTGAAAAAAAAAAAAAAATTTTTTTTTGTATATATATCCTTTTATTTTATTTGGTTAACATATAAATATGTTTAAAAATAAAAAATTAAACTTTAAAATATTTACGGACAAAACATAAATATATATAACAACTGTAATATTACCCTTTAAAAATGACATTTAAAAAACCAATCGTTTTATCCACTCCGCATAAAGTCTCTTGAGAAATATTTCAAATAAATTTCTTTTTGTCAAAAAAAATAAAATAAAAATAAAAATTAGATTAGGTACGTTTTTTGCCAATAGGTAACTCTATAAGCCAATTTATTTTCATAGCAAAGTATTGGGGTTTTTTTTTGTTTTTCCTTCAAGCGACTCCCTTATGAATAGTTTCACATAATTTAAAAAAAAAAAAAAGTTTAACTTAAGTTAATTATTTTGTAGCTTATATAGCTTATATTAAAAATGGTTTTTTCAAATAAAAATGGTCAAGGATTTATGTAATTCACTCAATAGTATATATATATGCATAAAATATCATAGTTCTACAATTTATAGATTCGAATAGATATTTTATTTTTAGATTTTTGCAAGAACTTTCCAAACTTCAAAGATCCAAAAATTGTAGAAAATAATCGAGAATATTGATATCACATTATGAGTTATTTTACTTCCAATTTGAATACTTCCTGGAATGAGAATTTTAATGGAATGTAAAAACATTATTTAAATATTGCATATTACACCTTTTGGAGAAAATAATTTTCAAAAATGTTGTTTTTTATTTGTTAAACATAAAAATTGTAATTTAAAAAAAATATCAAAATGACACAGTGTTTAGCAATAAGAAAATCTTTATGTTGTTTTGACATTTAAAAATCAAATTTATTAATATCGGACAAAACTTCAAAATTTGGCCTAAATATGCAACTGTTGAAAAATTGTTGTAAAATTTTATACACACATACCACGTACATAGTATAAAATAGTAAAAACTAACATCCTGAATTTTCATATACATTCAGCAATTTTTCCCAAAAATAGAAATATGAATAATCAAAATTAAATAAGTCATGTGTTTAATACTTTAAAAACTTAAAATTAAATAAAAAAAAAAAAACGAAATATAAATAAGTTTCAGGTACCTACAGTGTTTTATTTTTATCATGATGTAAATAATTTTTGGATTGGGTTTCATTAAAGAAAATTTTTTTTTTTGAAGAACATGACTTTCACATTTTTAAGGTAAATGTCCAAGATAATTAATTTTTGTGTATAGAAACTCTTGATTTTCAAAATTCTTGTCATTTTTACCCCTTACAGTATTAAATTTTTTTTTTATTATTTTATTAAGTTTTTCAAAAAAAGATTTTCAACTAATGTTTATTGTACAACATTGTGTACAGTGCATAATGTATGTAACATGTTTTTTTACGTAATGGACTTTGGACACACATCTTGATTAGAAATAAACTAGGAAAATCCCTTAAATAACTATAGGTATAAGATTTATACTTTTCTATGAATCAAAATAATTAATTAAAAAAAAAATGTACCTAATGTTTATTTTCGTAAAGAACAAAAAGACTTATAGTATCAGAGTCGGCTTAGTATTATTTTAAAGCATGTACGAATTTTAAAGTTATGATAGCTATAGCCAAAAAAAAAAATCAAAGTTTGTTGAAGTAAAATTAATATTTAAGTAATTGTTATTATGAGTGCATTTCAATAGTTGCTCCTTAATTTTTTCCCAATTTTTTTTCTTTATTTATTTATAATCAATCTGATGTGTTATATTTTCCGGCGCACATTTTTAGGAGGTATCATACAATTTTATGGGTATGGTCGTATGGAATATCAATATCAATTTGACAATATTCTTTGATGATGAATTATACAAAAATATTGATTCAAGAAAAATTAGTTTTTAACTTAATTAATTTTTTTTAACAATTTATGAAACTTTGAATTTTTTCTAGGTTAGAATAGTTTGATAATTTATTGTTTTTAAAATAAAATAAAAATTCGAAAATTTAGAGCAAACCATATTGATGCGAAATAATTGTAATCCAATATATGCTAAATATCTGAAATATACTTAAAATATGATTAAGGGGGATATGAAAATAAAAACACTCAATATATTGACAATTTAGTCCAAATAGGTGAAACACGTACCCAAAATTGAAACGAACGAGAAATTCGAAAACCTTTTTCCCTTAAACACACAGTTTGGAAATGAGTTATGGCACAAAATACTATTCAGCCAACAAAATGTATAAAAAAAGAAAAATAAATTTGTTAACGTAATATTATGTTAATCTAGGCATAAGGATTAAAGCAAAATTATATATAAATTATGCCCGAATTACATAAAATTTAAATATATTTAATTTATATAATACATATTATAATATTATTTAAACGTCAAATATCTTTATACAAATGTAATTGTAAGTAGTAGTACACAATATTTTTTTTACACAAGTTTCGGTCAAAAATTCGTAACCCAGAAAAATAAAACACTATTATACATAAATATGTACTTACATTACAACATCCCATATTTTTTTTAAAACTCTGTTAAATTACATTAAGAAAATTCGGTTTCTCAGTGCTCACTATTGAATTGATGGAGTCAAAATTTTCTAAACTATAGATTTCATCTTCATAGAGAAATAAAATAAAATTTTTAAATTCTCATTTATATTTAGAATCGAAATCTGGTAAGTATATTTTGTTAAAAATATTCGTTAAATCAAATGTTTGTATGTTGTTATACAAAATTACACAAATTCTTAATTTATTGTTAATTTAGTAGAGATATACAATCAGAACGTTGTTATAATTAAAATTTATATGAATTATTTTGAATTTCAAAATTAGAATATTATTATATACCTACAATATGGATGGGTTATCGTTAATCAGAAAGGAAAACCTTATCAAAGTGACAAACTGACTTATTTGTTAAATTTATTAAATTTTTGTGTTCTTTTTTCACATGGCAAAAAAGATAAAGACACAGAGAGGCACACGTTATCCATGCAGGATTTTCTTCAAATAAATATAATTTGCTAAGGTTGAATGTTTGTTTTACACATTACTTTTTAGTATTTTATTTTTGAAATGAAATAATGTATAGTTAAGTAAATAAATAAGATAACTTCAATGAAGAACTTTTTTATTTCTGAATTGAAAATCCTTTTTTCTTAATCCACTTACAAACTTACTTCTGGAGTTGTAGAGTAAAAATATTTTATATATTCAGCCATTATAAAAAATTAGGTTAAACAAAGTTTTTTTTTTTTTGAATTAATTCGTATTTAATAATAAATTAGAATGAAAAATAGGGAAGGTAAAAAAAATTTTAAAAGAGATTATGTTAGCATTAAATTGTTTGAAGAAAAAATATTTTTGGTGGAAAGGTAAAATGTTGTTTTTTTTTGAATATTAATACATTTAATGTTTAAGAAAAATATGGCTTAATTTTTCAAAGAATTATATAATATTTATATTTATAATATATGTATGTTATATTTTTGTTAATTGCAAAATTCAAATTATGGTTTAAAGGCATCATTTTTTTTATACACTGAAAAAACAGGCAGCTGTGGCAGCTATATTTTCTGTACATTTTTGGCTATAGTTCAAAATTTTGGTATTATGTCATAGCAATGAAAAATAGCTAATAGTTTAATTTTTTTACATAAATATACATAACGAATACAAAAGAACATACATAAGACGAATACATAAGAGATTATAGCAATATTTATGTCATAAAAATTTCAGAAACTCACACGTATAAAAAAATATTTTTTTTTATATATTTTTGCTGGAGAAACAATAAAATCTATAACTCTGGCGTAGCAATATTTGCTACAATTCATTAGCTATATTATTTTGGACGAGTTATTATGTATTTAAAATGCCATAGAAATATTGAAGTTTTAGTTAAAATAACTTTATAGATGGCTCTTATGTTTAATTTTTCAACGATTTTTTTTCAGTGTATGTAGGTATATTACATGTCGGCTGAGTGAATTTTCTTTTACAAGAAAAATTAAAAAAAAAAAGAAAGTTACTTTAAAAACTTTTTTATTATTTTATATAAAAGTGTTATATGTATATATATATATATTTTATTTGTGCCTTTCGGAATTAAGTTTATGACGTTTTTGTATTTATGTAGATAGTAGATTCATTATTATTATTTATTTTTTTTCAAAAATATTAAAATTATAAAGAGAGAAATTTTTATATATTTCATTAATTAACAACAGAGGTGCGGAAGCTAAATTATAAATTTAAAAACAATATTACTTTTTGTATATTATTATTATTATTATTATAATTATTTAGTTTATTACAATAATACAATTTTTGCAAGAAACTTAAGTCTAAAGCTCTAACTGCTAGGTTTTCGGCTCATTTTGTATATTAAAAATAAGTTATACACTAAACTTGTAGTATATAGTCAGTTTAAGTAAAAAAAAACATATATTCGGCTTTCTGAGCTTTTTCTGGAATTTTTTTGAAATTCGATTATTTCTTCCGGTATTTTGTTTTTTTATTTTTACAATATTTTCCTAAAACTTAAATTTAAATTCTGGCATACATTTTAGTATTAATTTGATATTCACTTACAACAAGTATATATTAAAATTACTACGAACGGACTTACATTCATAATATGAAAATGTAGTCTGTAATAACATTTTCTATATACCTATAATAAACAAGATCAAAATGATAAATTCAGTTTTTTTTTTATTTATTAAATGATGGTCACCGAATATGATTGTCGCAAACAATAGTAACAATAGTTTATACTTTCTTCAAAAATTAAGCTTCTTATTTCAGTACAATAATACAATTTTTTTTTTTAATAGAAAGATTTTATGATGTTATTAAGTTGCGACGCCGATCGAGAAACTTTTTAAGTATACTTTTTTAAAGAAAGTGCAAAAAAAAAAACCAGTAACTATACTTCTAAAGTTATTGAATCATTAAAAATTAAAAAAAAAAAATTTCTCTCATTTTTTACAATAAATAATGCAAAATTACTTTAAAAAAGCCTTCTGGCCGGTAG
>OZ023274.1:66007643-66028956 GCA_964007475.1 Hybos culiciformis | reverse complement strand
TTTTTTGTTTTTGGGCGGCAAAAAATTGACTTCATTATTTTGGTCATAACTTTTTTTTTTCCTCCTATTTTAGGAATTAAGGACAACTAATCAAGAAGATTATTTTCTTAGAAAAAAAAAAAATTAATAATATGCGTATAATATACTTATATTTCACTACCACAAAATATTATATGTTTGAAAAGAATATAATATAAAATTTTTTACCAAAATCTTACCAATATTATTTTTTCATTATATCAGAAATTAATTATAATCATATTTTAAACTTAAACTATCTTTTATTCCTCAATTTATTTTAAAATATTTTGTCTGTAATATGAATTTCTTTACATTGGGTATTGTTAGCTACTTCTAATTATTTTTAATTTTTTAAATGCATGACATATCTTATATTCGACTATAATAATTAGCTATAAACATTTTCATTAAAATCGATACTAAAAAAAAGAATACATATATATTATACAAATAAGATATAAAAATTATGTGTAGTCCACATACACAATAAGATATTATTGCAGGTGTTTTTCGCAAAAAAAAAAATATTAAATTAATTCTATTATTAAAGTTTTTTTTTTTTTATAATATAAAACATAAAAAAAAACACACAATTAAATGCTACATACCAGTTTTAGTTATCATAAAATTTATACAAAAAAAAAATAAATAAAAAAAATAGTTAAATACAGTAAAAGGTGTGATAAAAATAAATTCATATAAAAAAAAATCACCTGGAAATTAAAAATAAAAACATTTTTTGAGGTTTTTGAACCAATTAAGATAGGGATAAAATGTAAATAAGAATTAAATAAAAATAGGGGTATTATAAATATAGCCAGCTTATTAGAAAATATTCACATAAGTTGGATGACATAATTTTAAGTTTGTTTATCAACATATTTTTATTTTATTTTTTGTTAAGACAACATTGATTATTATAATATGCCCATAGTAAGCGCCGAAGACTATACTATAGTATACACTGGGATATAATAAAATTCGTTAAAAGTAGACATTCTTTATAATCAAAGTTAATGATGTACACAAATGTCACATTACATACTGAAAATAGTTTTAAATTTTATAAGAATAATTATTCTTACTGGTACTTCCACCTTCATTTTCAAATATGTATATGTACATCAATAAACCATTTAGGTTGTTAGATTAATACATATATCGTCGGTTGGCAAATGCGTTTTAAAATTTTAATTAAAACAAATTGAAAAATGAATTGAAAGCTTAAAAAAAAAAAAATAATCCGAAGAACTTGATTTTGTTGGTTGGTTATTTCTTCCTGCAAACCGACAATATACTAAAAATTAAATATATAAAGCAATGATAGTACCTTCATAGCAAAAAAAAATATTAATATCCAATGCGACATTTTATAGTTAGTTATTTTTATACTTATTTGTATTTCAGTCTTATTAACATTTTTATTCCACTTGAATTAATGTAGTTTTTAATAAAAAACCAGCATATCATCAGTCCAATATACAGTTCGCAAAACCAGGTAGCCCGTTTGAGTATTTTTCGAAGGTTGTCTATATTTAGGCTGAATTTTGTTTTCGACTTCTCGAATGGAGTTAGTATAAAATAATATCATCATTCCTAAATTTTGTGGACACAATTCTGTATTCAATATTGTACTTAAACTAACTAATTATTAGTGAAAAATCTGAAACATAATAAATACATAACTATATTATTGACGGAACTTATTTTAATGTACTAAATCTATATTATAGTTAGCTAAAAATATTAAAAACTTGATAATTATATATGAATAAACATTTTAAATATTATAATATTGTAAAACAATTTATTGAATTACTTTTAATTATTATTACACTTTTTTTTTTGTTTCCTTTGACCAACTATTAGGTAAGCATAATTAGCATTCCCAGTTGACCTTTTCTACAATGAAAGTTAACAAAAAAAATAAATAAATAAATTATAATAAAATTGAAAAAGTTTGTTTATCATTCTGTTTAATTTCTTCATTAACCAATTTGCTTAAATGTCCACTTCCCTTTTATGACTAAATCTAATTAATATTTTATTTTTATTTCATTCTATTAAAAAATTTCCTTATCACGATGTTTTCCATCAATTAATGGGCCAATAATAGGACTTTACTTTTTTATTTTATTAGTTATTTTTTGATTGAAACAATTTTCTTTCAATTTATATAATTTATTTTTATTTTATTTTATGTACACAGCAATATGTTTAGAAAATTAAAAAGAAAAAGAAAAATGTTTTCTCAACTGCTTGACATTTCAAACAATTTGAGACCAGAAAAAAGTTAAGATAGTTTAGAGGATGAATATCGAACAAGAATTGGAATAAAATTTCAAGTCTATTTTCTACTTACATTCATATAAATTTTATAATTTCTTGTCAAAAATAATATTTTTAATATTATTATAATTTAGAATAAATCTGATATAATATTCTTCTTTTTTTGCAAACATTTTTAATATTATTCAATCGGATAAATTTCAATAAATTTTCATCGTCTTTATCAGGGGTTGCCAACTTAGATGATCTTGGGGGCCACTTTGGAAATGCATCATAACTCTCCGGGCCGCATATAATATCATTTTGTATAGTAAGATAACAGCACTAAATAAATAACAAAAAAAAATGTGCTCGGGGGTTGGCCATCCTTGCCTTATATTATATTGATTTATTGATAAAAGAGAATTTCAAGAATTTCAAGAATTTCTTAATTTTTAAAACAGTAACTATCTAACCAAATTATAATTAGATATTAATATTTAATTTATGATAAACAAAAAAAAATTATTTGAATTAATTTTATGATAATCATTATAAGGAAATTTGATAAAAATTCAGTTTAAACTAAAAACAATATTTGTAGTTTTTAAAATATGTACTCAGAATAAATGTTAAAAAGTTATGTCACCACAAGTATCCGTTCAATTATTTTCTAGCAACCTCATATTGTCTATCATAAGCTCTGTTTCGTCGTGACTCGATACCATGTTTTTTGACGTTTGCTCCGATTTCTCAGTAAATAGACGTCCTATTTGAAAAAGTTTAACAGATTTTTGTAGCTAGGCTCGTCCCCTTACTCAATGAAGTGAGAATTTATTTTTTTTATTTTTTGAAGATAATGAAATTCTTCATTGTATTCGTGACTCGATGACTAAAATTTTGAAGGTTGTTTTAACGATGTCAATGTTTCATCGGAAAATTCTCTAAAAGTAAATTTATTTGCCATCTTTTTTGTTTTTATTTCATTTGTTGGACTAAAAACGCTTCAAATAAAACTATTCGCATTAAATTTTGTGATCCTAGTAACTGACAATTAATTCTAGTTTCCGTGACTCGAAACCGTGACTCGAAACGAAAAAATTACTATTGTTTTGTTACTGAATAATAATAAGAGGTAATATTATTAAATTCAGGAACAAGTAAAAGTAAGTAAAAAATGTAACATTATAAAGAATAATTTCATGTATTCTTCTCTAAAACTGCTCTTTGGATTTCCGGAAACTTTTTAAAAGCTTTTTTCTTATTTTCTTGGTATTTGTGATCATATTGGGGTTTATTTGCTTTATCTTTCTTTATCTTTTCTCATCTCAATTTTTGCCATTTTTCTATAAAAATAAAAAAAATTATATAGGTACTACGAAATACAAATCGTGACTCGTAACGAAATTTTCAATTTAGTTTTTTGTAATAATAGTAATAATAAAAAAAAAAGTTTTTTAACTTACCTTTAATTTTTGTAGTCAAATAACTAAATAAAACAAAATTTCTTCAATTTTTTCAAAATTCCGCTTACAAATAAAACTCGAAACGAAATAAATTTGATTTAAGGTTTTTGACGAAAAATAGGACCAAAGAAGTTAATTTTCTTTTTTTTTTCACCACACTTGCTTCTGCTAATTCACCTTTTCAACAAATATTAATTAAAGCTAATTTTTCAAAGCCAATTCCATGGTAAAATTTCGCAAAAATCAAAGAATTTTGCTCATGTACTGTACAAGGCAAATTCGATTCTGATAATAAAGAGAAAATTTTAATAAACGGTGGAAAATAAAAATTTAGACATTTACTTACTCAAAAATAACGGTAAAAATAATATTAAGTAAATTTAAATTTTTAAATTTTTTTAGTAATTTTAGAAACAGAGCCATATTTATATCTTTCAATTTAAGTGAAAAACTTAACAAGATCATTGCGAAAATTGTACAGAACCAATGTCAAATAAACAAAATAAGTTTTAAAGTATATTTTAAATCTCTCATAAATACGATAATCCGCAGCACGATAGTCCGTCCGTTAAAGAAAATTTTATTTTTCATTTTATCAATATCATCTCATTATATATATATTGTGACATTTCTTATATTATTTATTTATTTTTATTTTTTTTAATGAAGCAAAGAAAAACAAAAAAAAAAATAAATAAAAAAGGATATAATTTTATATTCTCAATGGATTTATTTCTTTAACAAGAACAAAAAATAAAACAAGGGAAAACGAGAAGAAAATTTGTATACTAAATCTTTGTATCCTTTGCTACACAGGTTTTCATACATCTTATCTGCAGAACAACAAGAAAAAAATACATTATGTAATTGAAATATTATATAGGTATTCCTTACGTACAATCTTAGAAAAAAAAAAAACAAAAAACAAAAAACTTTAAATAATTTTTTTTTTATTGCTTGTTTATTATTTATATTATTGAAAATTCGCTTTAATTCTATAATACTGATTGGAAAACCTCGAATTATATATTTTTAGACCCAAAAAAAAACAAATTAACGTAAAAATAAAGAATATAAATGTATAATATTTTAAATTATCCTGTGGGACTTAATTTCTTTTTTTTTTTACATTTTATTTTATTTTTTTTTTTTTGATATTAAATGGTTTTCCATTAAAACGGAAAAGCCCAATAAAACCAAAATGTTTATTTAAGCACGAATAACTTAAAATGAAAATTTTTTGGTGTTGTTTATAGATTAATTATTCATTTCGATTTCCGGGAAAATGAATAATGTTAGATAAAAAAAAATTTTCCTTAAAATTTTTTTTTTCACAAAATTTATGAATTTAACTATATATATTAGATATATATAGAGAAAATATTATAAAAGACTTATTTTGTTGTATTTAGTGTTTATATATGTATATAAAAACAAAAGTTTATATCTTTTCCTGCCATAGAAACAAAAATAATTGGGAAATTTTTAGTAAGAAAAAGGAAGAAAACTTAATGGATTTTATGTTTCAATGAATATTCGTAACTTTGATGATAATAATGTACATAAATAGGTCCAGTCTAGTTACCTTAATTTATTATTTTTATTTAGCATTGAAAATAGCTCCGAAATAGTATTGTCGCCGGTTGAAAGGTCGTGTGATGATTAAACTTAAAACACGGAAATAACTTTTTTTTTCGTTTATTTAAAAATTATTCTTAAGATTAATAATTTTAAATTCCTATCAAAACGGTTTAAAATAATTAAACTACCGATTTGCGTTGTATTTGGATGCCAAAATATCTGCTCTACTTTCATCTCACTTTCATCTATTCTGTTCTATTCTGATCGTAATGATTTCATTTAGTTGAAATTTCATCTATTTTCCTATAATCGATCTAAGCTTCACATTGTAGAATAACTATTATTATTTTATTTCTGTTATTAAATAATAAAAAAAATAATAATAATAATCGTTATGATCTATCACTATATTCGATGACAGAACGTCATACTTATAAAAAAAAAACTATACATACCAAAAACATAATTTTTTTTTTGTTTTCTACACAATACGATAAATAAAATCACGTCACGCACGATTTCTGATAAATACACTCTTGTTGTATTATGGAGTTTTTTTTTTCATACATACAATATATGTATATATGTTTATTTAAATACATGTCTCTACGGTATATGTATCTTGTACATATATATATATATAAATTATATATGAATCAAAAGTAATAAAAAGAATTATTGGTGATATCAATTTATTTGTTGACAAATTGAACATGTGAAATAATAATAATTTGAATATATAAAAAAAAAAATATCCTTTTTCATGTTGAAAGTTGAATATAGTATGAGGAATATGTATTATTGAAAAGGGTTTGTGATTGGGGTCATGTAAATCCTTTTAAAGCATTGTTTAAAAAATTTTTTGTAGAAAAATATATGTATGTATCCAAAAAAAAAACTTATGAATGGAAATAATCCCAAAATTTATAAAAGAAATCCCAATGAATACACCTTATTAATATTTTTACTCGTAACCTAAGTATATATACATAAAAATGTTATGCTTATATTTATTATTAACAATAAAATAATTTTTTTTTTGATTTATTTTTTGTCTGATTACTTAATTTGAAAATTATATGTTTAACAGATAGGAATTTTCTGCTATTGCGAACACTGAAAAATCATTCCATCACAGTTTTAGAACTTTTAATTTAGCTTCCTAGTGACCATTTATCAACTATGGAGTTATGCATAAAATTAAAAATGAAAGAGCGAATAATAATTATATAAATATTAAACTACTTATTAATCATATAGTTATTTTATTAAATTATTAATTTTCCATAACATACAGAACATAAATTTAACATACAACTAATTTACAAAATCATGAGTGATATGCACAATTTTTTGAAGCAACAAGTTCTATTGTTTTTTTTTTTTTGTTTTATAAGAAAACTTTTTGCTTTTTCCTAAGCGAAAAAAAAAATAGTTTCGTCATCATAACTATCTATACAACATAATAATAATATTTGAAAAATTTTTATTTTGAAAATAATATGAAAAACAAAAAAAGGACAAAATACACTTTAAAAATTAAATTTGTATGTATTTCTATGTCTACTTATATAATACAAAAAAAAAAAAAAGAAGGAATAATAATAACCAGAAAAAGGAAAAAGAAAATTTGTTTAAGGAAGTCTGTTGGTGATAGTGTTTTTAAGAATTTTTTATTCTAATATTTAGTTTCATTATACTGAAATAAAAATATCAAATTATGCGGAAATATTTATGCAAAAAAAAAAAAAAACACTTCTACCTACATAAATATTTCGATAACTATAAATGAAACAATATTATCAATAAAAATAAAAATAATACACTGTATTTTGAAATTTTTTTTTATTTTTTATATTTTTAATAACTTTTTTTTTTCTATAAATTATTATAATTTTTACTATATGAATTAATTTAAATAATAAGTTATTATTTTTTGAAGAAATCTATCTCACTACTTATTGTAAAATTAAATAAAAGTCCTGACTGCAAAATATCGATTAGGTTGATATATATAAGTTCATACTAAACATTCTTTTTTCCTTTATTTTAGAAAATATTTTTGTTTTGTGGCTTAAACAAGACTCGTTCACTTATTTCATATACCTATATGTATATATTTTTTTTAGACATCAGGATTGTCTAATTTATTTTGTACGTTGTTCAAGAAACAAATTCACAACTTTATATAAGTAGTATATTTATATTATCATTTCGATATAATTCGTTACGAATATCTTATTTAATATTACAATATCTGAAAGAAAATTGTGTAATGATTTGTCAGCCTTTAGATATAGTTTAACGGAAAAAATAACAAAAAAACTAAAGACTTTTGCCTAGATCTCAGACGTCAGTTGGGAATAGAACTGATAACTTCTAACTATTACTGATAACTATTTAAGTTCCTCGGAAACATAAATAATGAAAATAATAAAATAAAATATGAAACTATAATAAAGAAGACTCGATAGTGATGCAATTAACGCTATAATCAATCAAATCTTAATTTTAAATTACGATCTAATTTAAAAAAAAAATATATATATATAATATACATATATAAATGTTGGCCTTCTGTAATATTTTACATTTTTTAAGACTCTTTTGTGCTTCTGCTTTTCTTTCCAAGTCAAGTTTGCTTATCCTTTCCACTCTAAGTATGTTTGTGCTTTTATTTTCTGAAGAAAAAAATAAGAAAAAAGTAAGAAAAAAAAAATAAGAAAAAAAAATAAAAAAAAAAATCGGAAAAGCCAAATAAATATTAAAAGATATGAATGTCCCCTTAAGAGGGTATTAATTTTTTTTTCTCTATATAGTTTTTTTTTATGATTTTTATTTCCTTAAGATGAGAACAAACCAAGAAAACATAATAATTTTTTTTCTTTTTCTTCTTCTTTTTTTTTTAATACATAATATTGTTTTTAGAGATGCTTAAATTTCCGTCCTTCTCTGGTAAAGAAATAATAGAGAAAAAAAAAAGAAAAGTAGTTCAAGTATTTTTTTGAAAGCTAAAGTGATCCGACCGATGCTATAAGAAAAAATGTAAATATTATGCTTTTATACATGTTTAGTATAAAAAATATATTTCTATGAATTTAATATACATCTATATAACTGTGTAAGCTCCCAGACTAAAAGGAATGCTATATAGAATAGATATAAAATTTCTTGTAAAATTATAATTTAGCATTGTGAAACTATGTCCATGAAAATAAAAAAAAAATTTCTTATTATACTTTGGAATATATTCTTTTTTTTTTCGGATAAAATTATTGAAGTCGCTATTCGTTTCATACAAAAAAAAAAAAAAAATTGTAAATTCTTGTTCCCTCGAAATTCTTAAATATATACATATATTTGATAGTGATCCGCGACATTATCTATTCTGATTCTGACATTAAAAAATGTGATAACATAAATTTAGTATTTCTGAAATTTAAAATTTTTTTCCTATTATATACCTACCTAATAAATTTATAAGAGATTTTTTATTTTATTTCAAATTTGTTTTACATTTTTGACTATTACTTTAGAAGAATGTCTATAGAACGCAAAATTTAAAAAAAAATAAATAAAAAATTAAATAAAAAATTGAAAATATTTTTAAATTTCCTTTTTTGATTGTTCCATATCCTTTTTAATTTTGAGTTTTATAAATCTACTACTACCTACGCTAGCAACAAAAAAAAAAAATTTGTATGTATGTATATCCTTAAACATTTTTTTTCTTTATATTCTTAAGAAAAAATATAATTTTTTTTTTTGATATATCTAGCCCCAATTTTATGTATAAAAATAAAAATAAAAAATTTAATCCTTTTAATTTAAATTCAGCGGTAACGGAAATGAAAAATATAATAAATTTATACTTAATGTATAAAGTTAATAAAAAAAAAAGTATAATAAATATGAAGACAGCTTTTAGTTTTGCTGAAAAAATGTCTCATTAAATGAATCTGTTAAACGATAAAAGTTTTAGTAGTACACTCAAAAAACAGATAAATCTAATAGTTTTATTTTTTTTTAATATATCTGTTCATACGAGATTATAGCAATATTTGTCATAAAAATTTCAGAAACTCATATTATATAAAAAAATATTTTTTTTATTAATTTTTCGATAGAAAAAGAAAAAATTAAAATTATAATTTTCGAGTAGAAATTCTTGCTATACAATTCATTTGTTGCATATCCGTTAAGAAAATATTACAATTTTAGTTATAACTTTATAGCTGATTTTCCAAAGAGTTTTATATAAATATATATAATGTAAAATAATGTTCAGAGCTTATTAAAAGCATATTAATTATGAATTATTATGTACATATTTAAAGACCTTAGATTAATGTTAAATTTAAAAAAAAAAACTTAATTTATTTTTTAATTGAAATTAAAAGATAATACCTACTTAAAGAGATATCTAAAGAAAAAAAATTATATAATAAACCTACGTATTTCATCATAAATAGAGGGAATTTTTTAATTTTCTTTGATCTTATTAACAAATTTTCAGAAAAATTTTTAATTTTTTATAAATAATTTTTTATTTTTATTTTTTATTTTGAATATGCAAATATAAATAAAAATAATAATATAATAAATAAAAATATTGTTTGAAAAACTTTCTTTTTTTTTTTTTTATTTCGTTTCAAAATATATTTGTGTAATACAATATTATAACAACATTAAAGTTGATCTATACCTTTTCAACTTCAAATTGGAAATAATCATTTTCAAATTGGAAATAATCATTTTCAAAATGGAAATAATCATTTTCAAAATGGAATTAATCATTTTCAAAATGGAAATAATCATTTTCAAAATGGAATTAATCATTTTCAAAATGGAAATAATCATTTTCAAAATGGAAATAATCATTTTCAAAATGAAAATTAATCTTAAAATAGTAAGGTAGCAAGCCAGATACGATCAAACAGTGTTTGAAGTTTTTTATTAGTTGCATCTTTGCCAAAAAGTGCAATATACAAAAAAAAAAATTTTTGTTTAAAAAAATGTCGTATATTAAGAAATGGGAACCTGATAATGTTAAAAAGCAAATTTGTGCTTTATAAAACAACTTTCCATCCATTAACCCACCTATATAATGTCATTTTCACTCCTAAAGTTTTTGTGAGCGCTCTCCAATCCCCACCACATTGTTGTGTAAAACACAAATTTTCTTTTTAACATTATCAGGTTCCCACTTCTCAATGAACGACATTTTTTTAAACAAAAATTTTTTTTTTGTATATTGCACTTTTTGGCAAAGATGCAACTAATAAAAAACTTGAAACACTTTTTGAGCGTATCTGGCTTGCTACCTTACTATTTTAAAATTAATTTCCAATTTGAAAATGATTATTTCCATTTAGAAAATGATTATTTCCATTTAGAAAATGATTATTTCCAATTTGAAAATGATTATTTCCATTTAGAAAATGATTATTTCCATTTAGAAAATGATTATTTCCATTTAGAAAATGATTATTTCCATTTTGAAAATGATTATTTCCATTTTGAAAATGATTATTTCCATTATGAAAATGATTATTTCCAATTTGAAGTTGAAAAGGTATAGAATTTTAGAATAATTTGTACAATATTTTATATTGGTCTGACTTGAAGAAAAAGAATTATTTCCTGAAGGTTAATTTTCAGATAAATAAATGTTAGGAAGACAATAACTCAGAATAACCCAGAAATTAAATATTCAATAGAGTGCATGAAAATTTATTTTGTTTTTTTTTTTTTTTTGATTCCAGGAATCATAATACAGATCAAGAAATTTTTTTTGGCCTTTTGTCATTTATATATATGTTTTCTTCGTACAGTTGTAGAGTTGTAAGATACTTCTGTAATATCACCCATTATATAGTCTGACTTCAATGTCCACTAAAGATTTTTTTCAAAAAAAAAAAATTCTAAGAAAACGACATATTATTCACCCATTTCACAAAAAACAATTCATTTAAATAGAAGTACTGTCAAATGTACCCAAAACCAATATATAAGTATTAGTATATTATATATGAAACACTTTAAGTAATTCAATTTTTTTTTTCTTGTCTGAAAATGTTTTTTTTTTTGTGAAACGAAATTTATAATTTAAATTTTCTTTTGTTCCAAAATTTATGAATGAATTATGTAATATCATATCAAATCAATTATTTATATTAATGAAAAATGTATGCGATTGTTAAAAAAAAACATAAAAAAAAAAAACCGAAAAACATTTTAATTATGTTTGCGTGACAGATTAAACGGAATAGGAATAGGTCTTTTTGACATTTTCCAAAAAAAAAAAAAAAAAAAAATTAAGAATTTCTAGTATTTTCTTTTTATATATAAATTTTCCTTTTTCTCTTCATAATATTTCATTATATAATTTTTCTTATTTTATATTTATTTTTTTTCTAATTTCAAATACCAAAATAAACCAATTTGAAAATACAAAAACAAAAAATTGTATCTTGTTTTTTTTTTTTGTTTTGTACATCTGTGGCTTGACGCAAAATAGCCCAATCTATTATACCCCACAGCAAAAAAAATAAGTGTTGACAAAAGTTGTTGACAATAATTTCGAGTCGAAACTATGACTAAATAAAGAATTACAGATTTGTTAACGACAATATTTCTTACAAAGTGATTTCTATCATTTGCTGAGGAGAAAATACTCATAAAATGGCGAATGAAATCTTGAAGCTTTGTACCAGCTGAGTCAATATACGCAATACGGTTTTTTGATTTGGACCCAAAATAGAACGCATGTGAAATAGTATGGACTTATAATTTGAGTGAAAAAAAAAAATCAAAACAAAAACCCAGTTTTTCGAAGAGGTAAAAGAAGCTTGTAATGACATTCTTTTCCAAAAATATTTAAAATTAAGAAAGAAAATTTTTAATTACAGTTTTTATAAATTTTTTGTTAGAAGAAGAAATTTATGAAAAAGTTGCTAATCTGTTGAGCGATAGTGCATTATTATCTGAAAGAGATAAACAGAAATTATAGCTGCTAACCAATTTTTTTTCAGTATATTAAAAAATTAAATCAAGAATAATTCAATTAATAAGAATAAAATTTTATTTCACTTTTTTGTATTATCATTTCAAGAATTTAAAATGATCAAATGCATTTGATATTGATTGGGCCTCTTTTGTTAAAAGCCATTTACAGCTTTTATTTTATATATTTTTTTAATCATATTTTCTCGACTATATATACACTTACACACTCAACTTCTTAGTGCGTTAAAATTAGAAAAATGTCTATCTTCTATAAAATATCTTTTTAATAATAAATTATATAACCTTTAAAAATAAAATAAAAATTTCGTTAAAAAAAAAAAAATGAAAAAGAAAATATAAGAAAAATAAATAAATTTCTCTTTTTATTTTTGCTTATATTAACAAAAAATAAATAAATAAATATCTCTATATAATAATAAAAAAAAAAAACAAAAAAATTTAAAGAAGCTTTTCATCATATTTACAGAGTTATTATAGATATACATATAATTTTTTTTTAAGGGATTTTATATTTTTTTTCATGTTACGTTTAAGGTTTTTTTTTTTTGTTTTTCCTTTTCTGACTTTTACGGTTCAGAATTATTAAAACAAAAAAAAAAAGAAGAAAAATACTCTCTGGAACACAAGAAAACATAAAATTGCTTTGGGCACTTAATGGCTTGTTTTTTTGTTGTTATTAAAAAAAAAAATCGCAAAAAAGTTTAAAGGTTTTCTTTTTTTTTATTATTTTATTTTCTTCTTTTTTTTTTTTTTTTTCTTAAAGTTATATGAATAATTTTGATTTTGATTTTTCTTTTTGACTAAGACCATGAAAATTATTAAGAAAGTGAAACTTTCATAATATACTTTTATTTTTAGAGACTATGGTGGTGCCTTAAGGGCCCTCACTGCGAAAATTTAAGAATATTTTTCTGTTTTCTATTTTTTTTTTGGATTTATTTTATAGAAAATAAAAGGAAATACGACAAATATTGTATGAAAAAAGCACTAGTGGAATTTTACAAAACTATATATGAATTTTATTATCTGTTTCCTTTACTCACAATCTCAGCAAATCTCAGTAAATATGTTCAAGTTTTTCAAATGGCAATTTGAGCTAAAAAAAATTCAAAATTAATAAAATCCCACTCATTCACCCTGAAGTCAGGTCTGTATTCTCTATCAAATGATATCAATGATATCAATTCAGTCGAGATTATATTAACCATAAACAATCAAACCAAGACCAATTTTTCGCAGTGAGAGCTCTTAATAATTGAACTTTTTTTTTTAACAACACTGAATGTAAAATAATTTTTAAATTTTATCTACTTTTTTTCATAATTATAATATTCATTTTTATTAAGTTTTATTTTGACTATAGAATGATTTCACTCAATATACCTACCGTCCTTATTTATGTCTGACGAATTTCAACTGTGCTCTTATTTCTTCTTTTACATAGGCTTATAATTATTATTTTTATGAATCTCCAGAGGTTTTTTTTTGTTTTTTATCCTTTTTATATAACAAATTATTTGTTAGAAATTTGTTATTTTTGGGTTCGTGTAATTTATTGTGTTACATACAAATATAAAATTCCGTAAAATGTTTTGTTAGAACACCCTTTTATTTAGAATTTTTTTAAAACTTCATTGAATTATAATTATATAGAGATTATTTCTTTATTGTCCATTCTATCAATTTGATAAAAAATTAAAAATATAATATTAAATATTATAAAAATTAATATATAATAATACTACTCACAATATAATAACTATATGAGTGATATTATTTGTCCTGGAATCTGTCAATTTCATCTGTAAAAAAAAATTCTTAATTATTTTCGTATATTTTATCAAGCACAGGCATAATTTTTCAAATTATAAGTCTTAATAATAATTTTTGGATAAAGTTTACAGTGATTTGGAGCAAACTTGATCAATTTTTTATAAATATTTTACTTTATTAAAACTTCCTTAAAGTGACTATATCAAAATTTTAAACTATGCATTATTCAAAGTCAGAAAATAAATTCAATTTTACAAGGACTTTAATTAAAAAGTCATTTATTTTAATAACAGTATTTTATTAGTTTTAAAAATTGTTCAAATCATATGACGGAATTTAACAATTTTGCTAACATTATATTGATTTGTGTACTTTCTTAATAATGTATCTAATAAAAAATTCTAAGTTGCTGAAAGGCAATTTTACATTAATTAAATTTTTATCAAAAACAAAAAAAAAACACAAAAACAAAAAAGGTATTTTTTGTAATTTTTTTATTTTTTGCAATTTAATTCGTATATATAAATTGCTTTCAATAACAGATCATCATTAAATTTTAATTATAATGTCTTTTGGTGTATAATTTTTTTTTTTACATAATAATTCTAACATTATATAATATCAAAGTACTTATACAGCAGGGCTGTAATATGCCCCAAAAAGGGAGAAGAAAAAATAAAAAATTTAATAAACTTAATGTTATCAAATTTTTGATTTCAAGTGAATTTATTTTTATTTTTATATATGTACACTGAAAAAAAAAAAAACTCGTTGAAAAATTTGCTATAAAAACCAGCTATAAAGTCTGCAATATTTTCTGGTAGTTAGTACTCAAAATATTGTATTTATTTGTAGCAAAATTTGTTACTCGTAAATTATAATTTCTATTATTTTCGCGAGCGAAAAATAATTAATTAAAAATATTTTTTACAATATGAGTTTCTGAAATTTTTATCACAAATATTGCAGTAATCTCATATGAAGAGATGCATCAAAAAGTAAAACTATTAGCTATTTTTTCTTGCTATGACAATAATAGCAAATTTTGAAACCGTCATTCATTAGTTTGATTTCAACTAAATACATAGCAAAACATATACAGAAAGTATAACTAACGCAGATAAGCTATCTGTTTTCTCAGTGTGTATGTATAATTTAAAAAAAAATAAAATAAAAGCATAAAAATTTTTTTTTTTAAATATTTTATAATTTTTTTTTTTTTATTTATTATGATTTTTTTTTACATCATTTATCAAAGAATTTATTACACAGTATTTGGTATATCAAAAAGTAGTTTAAAATCTTTGTAAATCTTGATGAGGGCAAAATAAAATAAAATTCAAGAGCATATGTTATGATATTTTATAAAGATAAAATAAAAATGTATTTTATATACATTTCATTTTATATATACATACACATATATATTTTTTTTTTATCTTTAATGAGTGCTGGTTCCCATGGAAATATTTAATAGGCATAATTTAAAAGCTTAACGAAAGTGATTCACAGTAAAATGATGATGAAGAGAGATTCAAGTGAATGAAATATTATAAGTTATAATGAAATGTGAAAAAAAAAAAATAAAATAAAAATTTAATCAAAATAAAATATTATTTGAAAATAATCAGTTGTCATATCATATTTAAAGCAAAATTAGCTCTAAATTTGTTCATTCGTTAATGAGTGAATCTGTTGCCTCACTTAACACTACACTGAGAAAATTGATAGATGCCGCAGACTCTATAACTTCTGTCTATTTCTTGCTATTTGTATCTAATGTAGGTCAAATTGAGCTAATGAACGACTTTGGTAAGATTATCTATTTGTGAAAGCAAAGAAAAAATAGCTTGCCTTTTACTTTACACCAATATTTAATATATGAATTTCAGAAAATTATATTGTGCATAAAAAAATTTTCTTAAAATTTATTCTTCGCTAGAAAAAATAATAAAATTTATAACTTTCGTATAGCAACTTTTACTATAATTCATTCGCTGTACATTTTTTCGCAGAAAAAACTAGTTAGCCTTAGTAGGAAGAAATAACGAGTTTGCAGATCGGAAAGCTGCCAGCTTCTCTTCTTTTTTCTGTAGTTTTATGCTATTTTTGTGTTTTCAGGAAATTGAAACTGTTGTTTTTGATTAAAAAACAACAAAAATTTATCAAAATGGAAGTGTGTACGGATATTATAGATTTAAGTTTAAAGATGGGCTATTAAATGTTTTTTGAATTGAATACAGACAATCGAATAGAAACGCCAGCGAAACGTAGATTTTATTTGAAAACATATTGTTATTTAATAATGTTGAAAATGGAAATTAATAAATTGTTATAGTAGAAAAAAAATATAACAATATTGAGACATGATAATAAATATTTAATATAGAAGATACCTATGTTTTATTTTCTGTTACAAAATTGTAATTAATTTTTTTTTTTTAACCATACAAATTAATGACTATAATATGCTTATTTGTTATTACATTACATCAAAGGAACATAATAATCGTATTATTATTTTAATTTGCTTATTACATATAATTAATGGACTTACTTGTTTTTTTTTGTGTGTACAATGTGCAATTGTGTATGCATTTTATATTCAGCTTTGTACATAATTCTTAATTTAAGTGCAAAAAGTAAATGTAAAAAATATTAAAAATATAAATATATACTATATACAAGTCTCTCTTTTACTTTATTAAAACAATATTTTTTTTTAAATTTATGATCTTTATGACTATATCGCTGTATAATTAAATTTTTAATATCATATATTGTTTATTCACAAAATTGGGAAATGATTCAATATAGACTTACAATAGAAATCTGATGATAATTTAAATGGAAATGACAGAAATGTAAAAATTCTTTAGAAATCCCTTTTTTCATAAAGTTTTATTAAATAAGCTTCGATATAGAGATTAATATCGCAGTCGAACTAAATAGTGTTACTACATAGAAGTATTAAAAAATATCTTGAAATTTTCATAACAATTAAACGAATTATACTGTCACTGAAAAAAATAGTTAGCTACCGCAGCTATATTTTTTGTTTATCCCTTGAAATGTGCACAGGTAGGTCAAATCGAACTAGTGAAAGTCTTTCGCAATATTATATCTATTTGTGAAAGCAAAGAAAAATAGCTAAAACTTTCACTTTTTTTGTACAATTTTCGACATGTAAATTTCAAAAACTCAAATATTATATTAAAAAGCATAACGTCCGAGAAGCAACTTTTGCCAAATTCGTTCGATGTATAGTTTGCGACAAGTTATTATATAATATTTAATGATAAATTGCAAGATTTTGAGCACATACTGCCACAGTTTTAGTATAATCTTTCTGCTTTATTTAATAGCTGATTTTACATCAAGTATTTTCTTCAGTACATTTATAACAAAAAAAATATAACTCAATTTACACGCCTTAATTTAATAACAAAAACGTAATTTCACACTTTTTAATTTTGTTAGAAATAAGAATTGGAATATCGATAAGAAACTCTAATTATAAGATTATATCATTGAGTAATAATATTTATAAGAGGGACAGAATTCATACAAGTAAATTTTTTTCTAAATAACTCAAAAATTATGACAATATTTTCAATCTATTGAGTAAAACTTTTTAACTCAAATGTGTTTATTCTTAATTTAATTATTTTTATTATTGTATTAGGAATAAACACATTTGAGTATGAAATTTTTATTCAATACATTGAAAATATTGTCATTATTTTTGAGTTATTTGAAAAAAAAATTTGAAATTTACTTGTATGAATTCTGACCCTCTTATAAATATTATTACTCACTGATTATATGTATGTTCTGCATATATACTTAGAAAAAATATTTTTTTTTTGTTTTTAAAAAAAATTAACATTCGTTATTCTATAATTTAATTTTATCAACGCTCTCGATTATATTGTATGATGTTATATAATGTTTTTCTGCATTCAAAACCCATTCAAATAAAATTTGCACTTAAATGTTAGTTAGATAATTTACAAAAAAAAAATTAATAAAATAATCTATCAAAGGATTTTTTATTCGCAAAAAAAAAAAATAGATACAAGTATATCAAAAATATAGTATTTTATTGAAAATATTTTATTACCAAAGCAACATTAAAGTAAAATTTTTATGGTATTATTATAATAAAATTATGTTTTCTTTTTCTCTAAATAAAATTTTTTGAATTTAAAACATTTTGCTTCAATGTCGATTGTCAGATAGCTCAGTCCTGAAAACGTAGCCGTAACCAGTCGGTATAGTTGGCTTCTGCACCTAAGATCGAATTTTTGAAGTGCTGCACTGAAAATAAAATTCGCTGGAGAATGAGTTATAAAATATAATAGAAACTGCATTATTTTCTTTCAATATATTAACCATTTTGACGACAAAATATTTTCAGATAACATTTTTAATACATCCGAACTCCATCCATATTCCCAATATCGAAAATCAGCTAGAACGGGCGTAACTGGAGAATAAGTGCAAAAACAGACAAGAATAAAACAGGCAAGAAAACAGGCAAGAATAAAAATGTAAACCATTTACAAACTTATATTTTGTTAAAATGTTACATTACGTATTCTGTAAATGGAAAAAAACCATATGTTCAACAATGTACACATTCAATTTGAATATAGAAATAGCACCGATGGATTTCAATACTTTTAGACGCTAATTCCATACAAAAAGTGTGTAATAGTAAGCTCTGACAGCAATTAATTTTTTTTTTTCATATATTTATATATGTGTGTACCTCCAAACATTGTACATTTATGTATAGATTTTTTCAATATTGAAAAATATAATTTTTATTTAAAGCAGTATGTTACCATGAATACTGTATCAGAATTTCATTTTTTATCGCAAAAAAATAAAATAAAAATCAATAATAATTGGTATGATAGTTTTCAAGCATGCATTTTTTTTTTTAGTTTTTTTTTTTTATTTAAGCTTTTAAAAATACAAATTGAATATTAAAATTAGTAACTAAAATGTTAGTTACCGGCATCATTTAAAACAAACATGATAGCTTATTTAGAATTGGAACGGAGAAAAAAGCGTAGTATAGGAAATTTTTTGTTATCTTCATAATTAGGTGTGTTTCTCTATAACTACTTTGCAAAATTTCATTAGTTTCGCTTACAGGCAGGATAATTTTAATTTATCTCCGTATACTCTGCCAGACTTCAACTTCTTAATCTTCCAAGTCTAGATAATAGAATAGCTTCAGTAGTCGATCAATTTATTCATAAGTAGAGATTGTGATCGAGAATTCCCGTCTCGAGAAATCTCGAGACTTTTACATATTTTAATGTCTCGAGTCTCGAGAAATTTAAATATTCATGTTTCGGGAATTCTCGTAGTCTCGAGAATTTTTTTTTTGTCTCGAGAAATTTAAAAATAAATTCTGTTCCAAAATGTTTATGCTTATTTGAATTTGGATTTTATAATCTGTAATTTTAATATTGCAATCAAATTTCCTAAAGGGTAATAACTTATAATATTTAAAATAAAGTAACGCCTACTCAGAATGAACGCAATTTTTGGACAGCGGGAAACTTAGTTTCCAAAAAAAGGAGTCGTCTATCAGATAGAACTATAGATGCCCTTTGTTTTTTAAAATGTTTTTTTATGAAAAACATTTCCTTATAAATTTTATTTTTTTCACTTTTAAACGAGTGTCTTGATAGCTATAGCCCTGTCCTTATTTGATTGACAAGTCCTTTTTTTTTACAAAAAAATATACAAGTATATTTAAAGCATATATTATTTAATATTGTTTTTGTTCCTACTAACAATATTTTTGTTCCTACTAACAATATTTTTGTTCCTACTAATAATATGGAGTAATATATTATTCAATGAAAAATGTCGGGAAATCGCAATCTCTATTCATAAGGTTATCGAAAAGAAAATGACAAGCGGAAGTTTAATGTCAATAACTTTAATACACCCTCACGAAGTCTTAGAAATTCCGATGTTATTAGAATTAAATATTGCAAATCTAACTTGGTCAAAATAGTCCACTTAAATCCCTATTCAAATATTATTACTTAAATCCCTATTCAAATATTATCGATAGCTCTTCTTTTAAAAGTTAATTTTATCTAATTTTATATATATAATTTTATATATATATTTTTATATATACTTATCTATACAATTTTATATACATATAATTTTATATATAATTTTTTCTTTCCTCTTCAAGCTAAGTGTTATGTATAGATACATATTACATTTGTAGTTAACTTGTATTAAGCATTTGGAAATAAATACTTAGATATAATTATCATTGAAAAGTCAATAATTTATTCATATAACCTCAGGATAAAGATGAACTTAATTCTAATATAGAGAGATCTTTATAAAAATGGAAGTTCGACACTCAGATACTACGCAACATAAATTAAGGACAAAAAAATTGTATGTTATTTTCTTTTTATGTTTATTTTATTTCTTTAATATTTTTTTTATATTTTCTGATATTGAAATTCCCGAATATTTTGGGAATTTTATTAGTTTTTTTTTTTTTTTGCATTTTTTTTCAGTTATTTTGAAGCTCATTTTTATAATAAAAAATATAAATAAAAAAATGCGAAAAATTTTCTATAAAAAAAAATATTTAAGTTAAAAGATAAAACCTAATTAGATTATTTTATTTATTATTACAATTATATAGATCTTTTGACGGTATGTTTGTTTTGCATATCATGAAGGACGATAGAAAGGAATTGTCCATTTGAATCCAAATATTATTTTAAATAAAAACATATGTTTTCTAAATGTGTATTCATTATCTTTCTAATTTCAAACTTATACATTGTGTATTCGTCGTACACATGAATGTATTCTATTATAATACACTATATTCATATCATACATATTTTCTATAAAATAGCAACGAACAGAAATTTCTAATAGTAATTTGTAATTAAAAAAAATATATATATAATAATTGGACAACGTTAATTACATATCCTTTTCGTGCATTCTATTCATTATCCTGATCAAAAAAAAAATAATAATTGAGCAAACAGCAACTAAGTATAATAGGATAATTTTTTGATTAATTTTTTTTTATTTTCCTGTTTTGACCCCATATTTTATTCAACGATAATGATTTTTGCCTTTATATTCATATTACTTTGTTG
>OZ023274.1:65976541-66007443 GCA_964007475.1 Hybos culiciformis | reverse complement strand
ATAGCAAAAGTCGCAAGTAATTAATTTTCATTGTGTTAACTTGGTTGTGAAAATTTTTAGCCTCGAGGGGGTAAGTACAAAGAAAATGAAGAAAATACCAGAAAATTAAATACAATATTTTCTCTCCTTTTTTTTTTTTGTAGCTTTTTTTGTTCATTCATATTATTATGTTGCTACAAAAAAAAATAAAAAGGTGTTAAATTATGTATTTTATGTAAATCTTATAATATTTTTTATACACTACAAAATACTATATACAGAAATATATATGGAAGTGAAATATATAATTATGTACATTTTGGCATTATTATAAAGTAACTTTTCTATCGGGAAAATCAGTACAGGAAAATGATATCTTGAAAATAGACGTAAAGGTTAAATTTATATTATTGTTTTACCCAGATTTGGATATTAATAATAATTATAAGATAATTTTTGATGGTAGAATCATATTTCAATTATTTAAAATGTTTTCACTAAAAAATTTCACACTTAAAGCCTATAGTAAATTTAAGACTTTTGAAACTATGAAGCAAACAGTTGTCAATGAAATATAAGAGCGTTATAGTTGATAATTATTGAAATATTACCTTTCTAAAGTCATATAATACCATATAATCATATAATGTCATAATAATACAGAAAACTGAAAGGAAACCAAGTCAGTGTGTATCAGAGTTATTTTTGTTTCTTGCTAATCACATCATTTGAGAACACCTAGTCAATTTTTCTAATTATTAATTTTTTTTTTTTGAATGATAGTAATAGTCCGCAGAATAAGGTTTTTAGGAAAAGAAAAATTTCCAAAAGTGGCGCAGAAAATTAGAATAAATCGGGAAAAATTGAAAAAACTTTTTTCTACGGGATTGTTGTATGAAGTCAAGACCATAACTTTTATTAATGAAGACTAGGCTAGAGCCAGAGCGAAACAAAGTTGGCGCCGGGATTGATTAGTTATTAAATGAAAATAATAACACACTCTAAAAAAAAAAAAAAATCATTGTTTTATTTTTATTTTCAAAAATAAACCTAAGATTAAGTTAATTTAAAAATTCTGAAATGCCCGCGAGGCTTTTATGTTTGCTTTTTGTTAATTTTTCTCAATCCTTATATTTAAGCTTCATTTTCAGATTTTTATTTTTCTGTTTCTTAAAATTTATACAGATGGAAATACATAAGATACAAAGAAATTATTATCACCAATGGCAATGGTTTATTTTTTCTATAAATAATATAAACTGAAAAAAAATAAATAAAAAATATAATTTATATACATTAAATATATAAATACATATATATATATATATATTATACATATGTATATATATTGATTTAAAATAATACAAAAAAAAATGTGAAGTCTGAAAGGATATAAGAAAACAAAATATAGTAAATACTTTTACTACCCTGAGGCTAAAGAAAAGTATTTAGATTTTAACAGAATCATCACTAAAATTCGCTGATTTTTTATTTACTTATATATATTATTTTATTGCGAATAAAAATTTCAAATGAGAAATAATTTTCATTATAGTAATATTTTGTAATAAGTTTCTGATATTATTTTCTTAACTGTAAGAATCTAATTATTGCTGCTTTCAAGCTTAATTGATAAACTTAATTTTTCATTTTATGTATTTAAACAGATTCTTTTTTGTTTCTCTTTCAGTGAACTTGATTTTTTTAATTTTCCACTTGATTTTTTTCTAAGCTATATTTCTAAATATGATCATTGTAGTAGACACATAGTAGGTTGAACATTCATGATCTCAATTCTAAAATGTGTGTCCGTTTTATACTGTCGATTCTAATAATTTTCTCATAAATCCGTCTTATATACACTTATTCTTCATTCAATAAATTTTGAAATTTTTATTTGAAATTATTTTCTTATTGTACCAATAATATATTCGTATAGCCGTTTGGTTTAATTCGCTTATTTAGTAAAAATAGTGCCTGAAATTATTTATTTAATGGAATTTAACAAAATATGCCTTTTTTATTCATATTTTACTTTTCGCATTCCACCCTCTCATAATAATTCTAGTGTTTGTTCCAACCTATAAAGCTTTTACCACACAATACACAATGGATACCACCAAATCCCAAATCTAATTCTTTTATTACCCAAAGATAAAAAAGAAAGAAAATTACCAATAAACTATATTATAGTGAGACAAAAATAAATAAATAAAATTGACTTAGATGACTATACACAATATTCATTTCTTTTTTGAAAAAAGGAAGAAAAAAAAAAAAAAGATTTAAAAGTATAAAAAAAAAAATATGGTAAAAATCTTTACCTCGAGTTAAATAAACCTTGGCGACTAATTCCAATTAAAAAAAAAATTTATAGCTTTGACAAAAAACAAAAAAAAAACACAGCATAAGAAAATAAATAAATATTCTTTTAAAACAAACTATATATAAAAAAAAAATTAATAAACTCAACAATGACAATTTAACTAAAAAAAAAAAATTAATTAAATTAAAATTTAAATAATAAGCTATTTTCGTAATCAAAGCTCTGAGGTCGAAAACGGGAATCATGAAAAGGTTGACTCCTGAGTCTGAAGAACAATATCAGTGTTTTTTTTTGTCTAGCATATAATATACTCTCAAAATTCGCGCAAATAAAAATAAAATCTCCCTAGGATTGTGAATTAGATATGTTGAGAAATTGTATCGATTGGAACACTTATGCCAATGTGATAAAATAGAATCATCCATTCCGCATAACCACTCGGATAGAATATAGATATACTAAAGTTAAAAATAAAAAAATAGAAATAAGTTCTAAAAATTAGTTACAATTATTGGTACTTTTGTAAACTTAAAATCAATTTTATTATAACAACATTCCACAAGAAATTGTTTTGTTTGATTTTCCTAAGTTTGAAAGATTACCCTACAAACGTGATACCAACTATTATGGTTTCTCAAATAAAACTAATTTTATCTCATTTTAAATCATTAGCCAATATTATTTCGTTCACACGCTCGATTTATTATAAAAAATACATTGAAACGTTACTATCTTGGAAAAATATTAGATCTTTAATTCTAATATAATATTATTTGAAGGTTATTGGAAATTAGTGATTTTTAAGTTTCAATTAATTTTCTCTTAAACGGGTCATATGATGAAGTCGCAAAGTCCGGTCGAAACAACTCGTTGTAATAACAAATTTTCTTAACATGTGTTGTAATCTACTATTAAAATATTTTCAAATCTTTCATTTTCCATTTTCTCAAACACTCTTTCTAAATATTAATTTTCTAACATTTTAACTTAAATTCTTCTAATATAACATAAACACTATACAATTGTTGTTAAATTTTAAGTCTACATTCTACCAGAATATAAATAATTTTAAGAATTTCTTGACTTTATTTAAAGAGATTATCGCATGTACTAAATTTTGGTAATTTAGAATAATATATGTATATAAGAAAGATGAATTGAAAAATATAAAAACAAAAAAAAAATTATAGTGAATATAAAAAATTTGCACTAAAAATAATTCTTGTAAAATAACTTAAATAAGAATTTTTTAATAAAAATTTATCAGAGACATAAAAATGTCATATAACTAATGCATTTAGTATATAATGATTTTAATAAATATGTGACGAAAATTCTTTTTTTTTTATTTTATTTACTGCAATATAATACCCATTTTATTTCACACCCCCTTATGTACACATATTATAGAAGTTTTTATTAAAAGAAATACAAATATATACTAATATATATAAATATATTTCAAATTTGAATAACACAAGTTATTCTCATATCGTCGGTCGGCAACGCAAACCTCGTAACTCTTATTTTTTGCAAAACAATTATTTTTTTACATTTTCCTAACGTGTTTGGTGATCTGTGTCTACTCTCGAAATATCATTTAGGGCCTTCTATTATCTATTACACGAATATTCATAAGAAGCTAGTGATTTTACTCAATTCATATTGGTTCGAAATTTTCTACTATAAATTACAATATTTTGAGAATAATACAGTTTTTTGTGTTTTCTGTATTTTTTTTAAAAAAAACAGACTTACGAGGTTTGTGTCGCCAATCGACGATATCCAATTTAGTATTTTTCAGTTACTATATAATACAAATCCTTTAATTTTCTTTTTAAATATAATATTGAAAAAAAAAGAAATAATCGAATCTCTAAAATTTATAGTATTTTGACAGTTGAATTTTGCTGGCTTCATTATATACATAAAATCATAAACAAAAATCTTAGAGTTACTTGTAGTGAATTCCGTATGCGATATCTGTGTAAATTTTTTTAAATTTGTAAAAAATTTCTAATTTAATGAATTTAATTTATTTGTATAAAAAGTTAAAGGCGGATAGAGTGTGATATAGTTAACGTTGCAACAACATAAAAAATAAAAATAAGTAAAAAAAAGGAATGTGCAACAAGTGTATTTTTATGTTGTTAAGATAGAAAATGTATATTTTCCAAATAATTCGCACATGGAATAATGCAAAATGTAAATGCATCGCGAGTTTTCTACAAATTAATTTTTTTTTTTTTTATAGACATAATAACATAAAACCATAAAAATTTTTAAAATAAAAGAAACTAAGTTAACCCAGTTTTTTTTTTTTTTTTTCAATATAAGAGCAGAGAAAATAGTATAATATTATAAATTTATAATTGTTTTATATATAGAAAAAATCATTGTTTTTAGAATGGTTCTGCTGGTTATTGAAAGTAAAATTTATGTTTTCTACATTCTTAATTAATAAAAAAAATTATTTTTCATTATTGTATATTTAAAACTTTTTGTAGGAATGATATTTTTTTTCTATTTTACTATTATGTTAGAACAAAAATTGTTGCACAAAACTATACTAATAAACACTATTCTTCAGTGGGAATCAAATAAAAATTATGCTCAAATGATTTGAAACTCTGTCTGGGCCACTTTCGTAGAATATTTCCTTATTGTGAAAACTATTAAAATAATTCTAAACCAATTTCAAACGAATGGTGTCATAATAAATTTATTATTTATTAAAACTATTATACCGATAAATGTATATACACATAGTTTTTAAGGATATGTACATATATAAAAAGAAAAAAAATTCTTCTAAGGGGATAGGAAAAATTTTCTGCTTGACATATTTAAAAACTATATTTATATGCGCATATATATGCTTAGCTTTCATAATTTTAATCTTATAACTTCATTTTAAAAGAGAGCATATCACCAGATAGTATAAAAATGTTAAAATTTACATTTTTATGTATGAAAATATATCATTTGTATCTTTTTCTTTTTTCATCTTAACAAATATCTATACATTTATATATACTATACATTTTACATCATGATTTATAAATTATATACACCTTAAATCTAACTATATAGTATAAATACACACAATATACAGCCTTTATGCAGACACTGAAATCTCTGCTTTTGCATTGAAATTTATACTTGGTAAAAATTAACATGAGCTCCATTGAATTTAAATGGAAAAGGATCAGGTTGACTTTGGGATTAAATATTATACAGCAGTAAAAATTTATAAAAGTGGAAGGATTTTTATTCTTTTGTGAAAAAAAAAGTAAAAAAAAAAAACGAATCACAGAACGAAAGAAAAAAAAAAATTAAATGTTAAAAGTGAACAAAATATTCGAGAAAAGCATATATATTAAAATTCCCTTCCGACTAAAGTGGTAAAAAAGAAAAAAGTAACTAAAAACTTTGTGTGAAATTTTATATATTTCTAAAATATTTTGTTACAAGTTCATTTTTAAGTAATTTTTTTTACAATTTCGCTTTTAAGATGTGCGGCCTGCAGAAAAATTAATTATAGTATAGCTGTTGTCGATTCTTATTCATGACCATTTGAATTATATATCTAATTTTTTTTAATTGTTAATATATACAACCTGTGGCAACCAGCTGAACTTTTCTTACAATTAATTCATCTTAATTTTCTTCAATAGTCTGAAATTGTTTCCAAACCGGTGTACCGCAGTAGCGCTGAGTGAAATAGCGCAGGGGGTGGAATGGGCCGCAAATCCCACTTAACAACCGTCAGCCCGAATCGCGCGTCCGCCCCCCTTTTTTTGGGTACAACCTTTTCCAAATTTTATTTTATAATATATGCAATATTTTTGCTTCACGTTTATTATAAATTCTTGAGGATTACATCTCGACGCTATTTCAATTTATTTCTTTCTGTGCGAATTCAGTTTTAAAATATCTGCGCTAAGAATAAAAAATTTAATAAATGCAGAGAGAATTCTCGGAACTATTTAAATTTTTTCTCGGCGCTATTTCACTAGGCGCTATTCTTTCTAAATTAATCATAATTTTGTAATAAGCAATATATACATAGACCTCAATTTAGCTAGTATCTCAACATCATTTTTTTTCTGTCACCTCACATTTTTGAAATAAGCTTATTTTATTAGTCACAAATACGACGTGAAACTTTACTACGCAAACATCTTAATTCACACACACAAATCTCTTGCTTTCACCTTTAGTTTTGATAATTTGACAAGAAAAAAGTAAATAAATAAAGAGAAAAAAAAAAGAAAAAGAGAAAAAAAAAAGAAAAATACAAAAATGAAAAATCTAAAAATGAGTAATTCTTATTTTCCTATTTTTTTAATAAATAATTTTTTGAATTTTTCATAAATAAATAATTTTTTTTTTTAAATTTATTAAATGGAATTTTTTTTAAATAATACTCAAGACCATAATTTTAAATTTTTTTAGAATTTTTCTTATATTTTGCTCACTTTTCTTATTTTTTATACCAGTCACCCATTAAATTGCAGGTGAGAAAAATATCATTTTTTGTGAAAGAAAATGCGCTCGTGACTATCAAAATTTGGCGCTTTTCCGATTAGCTAAATACCGATTTTACTGTCGCGCTGGTGACGCGACTAGCTAAATTAAGGTCATAAATTAAATTTAAAAACTTATATTATATAAATTTTTTTTTTTTAATTTATAAAAAAAATAATATGACATGACAGTAAAATTACATTAAAATAAAAAAAAATTATATACAAATCCTTTGGGTGCGTTTTTAAAACCAAAAATATTATCTTTGTCGTAAATGAAAATTAAATCTTCAATATAATTTTGTCACCATTGCAATAAAGTCTGGAAAATGTACATATTTTTTTTTTTTTTTGAAGAAAAATCTTTTTTTTTTATATTAAATTTGCTTTACTTTATTTTGCTTTGTTTTTAAATATAAAGAAAAAAAAAGCATTCAGCAATTAAGTCTCTTTGTAGAAAAAACCAAAAAAAAAATTAAACTCTGTATCCTTTTCTCAACCAGAAAATCAATTAATAAAAAGAACTGGTACGTTCTATCTAAACTTTGTGGCTTTCGAGGAATGAGTTTGATGGAACCTTCAAGGACAAAAATATAATTGATTTAAATGCAAAGGTATTTTGTTTTTTCAAATATCAATACAGGGATTTACCTAATTGGCTTTTAGGACATTTTTTAAATCCGAACTGATACTTTTTGTTTAAGTAAAAATTATCAATTCAGTACATTGACATGACAGATATTAAGTATTTATTTATTTTAACGAAATTTGTTCCAAAAAATTATTTCAACCCATATTGTAAATGTGAAACTATGTGAGTTGAGAGAAAATTTAAGGATATTTCAAAAAATATATGTATATTTTAAAGTAGAATTGGAAATTTTCACAAATAGTTTTTAGTTATAAAAAACAAGTAAAAAACGAGTTTTCAAACAAAACCGATACATGAAGAGAACGAATATTCAAGAGAAATGTCCCAATCAAAAAATCTGAGTCCACCTCTGTGTGTGAAGAAAAATGTATTTTCCACTTTTTCATCCGGCTTGGCCGCAGTTTTGTTTGAAAACTCGTTTTTTACTTATTTTTATTTTCTGTCTTTTTCACGTTAACTAAATTGTTATTACAAATTTTCCTCGATTTATCATGCAAGTTTTCATGATTGTTGATGATTTATCACTAATCATATCGATGAAAATTTTTCCGATGATTTTTCATGGAGTTTTCCACAAAAGCAACTTCAATCAACTCATTTCGCTCTACAACTTTGTCTCAGGTTGCAAAACTCCCAAACGCTTCCTTGGTCGGAAAAACTCCGGAAAAGCGTTTTAGATGAATTTTCCTCGATTTTTTCTGCAAGTTTTCACCATTGTCGGAGAGAAAGTAATGATGCTAGTTGATAGCGAACTTGATCCTGCATAATTTAGAAAACTTTTTTACCGGAAAATTTTCCGGAAAAGTCGCAAAATTCCGGAAAATTTTTTCGGAAAAACCGGAAAACTCTGTATTTTTCCTGAAACAGATTTATCACTACTCAAATTTGTACCACATTTTCAAATGATTTTTCCCGATTTTCCGGGTTTTCCATTGAAATTTCCGGTTCAAATTTTGATAGATTCAATTGTCACGCGACATGAACCTGTGTGCCAAATTTAAGCTTGCTGTGATGACGAAAAGAGGGTCTACCAGAGTGTCGAAAATAGTAAAAAAAAAGAAATATACAGACAGACAAATTCGTGTACGAGTTAATAATAATTGTGGCCTCAAAAAATCAAATTTTAGGCTTATTTTTTTAACTGAAAAATATGGTGCACGAATATAAGCGCTCACAGGCCATAACCCCATAATGGGATTATGACTCTCCACAATCTCATGAGTCATATTTCCATTATTTAGTGTAGCCTGAGAGCAAAGGCTGTGCACCGAAAAATATACGAATTTATTTATTTTTTTTTTAATTCATACTTGAGCAGGCATATAGCCCATTAAGATCTTAAGTAATATTTGCAATATGAGATAATCACACTAGTTATAACCAAAAATATGTTAAATTATTATAATAAAATTTATAACTCGTGATTATATAATAATACAATAGCAATATCAAGCCTTCTTAATATAATAATATAAAATGATTAGAAAAAAAAAGAAATAATAAAATTAATTAAAAAAATTTATAACTAAATTATAATTTGAATCAATCATACATCCCCAGTGCTGGCAAACATTGACACTGTTTTCACATATTAACAGCAAGTGACAAAGATAATTTTAATAACGTTAATTTGCTTAAATGGAACAGTTGAAAAAAGAAATTAAATCGTTTAAAGTCCCATTGGCAATGAATTAAAAGAGCACGTACAAAAATCCTACTTATTTAACAAGAAGGCAGGCGACTGATTAATCATGACCACTAGTGATCTTAATTGTAATTTTAAGTAATTTTTGAATATAAAATCTAATAATTGATGGACCTAAGTAGAGATATCCCACAAAGATAGTATTATATTGTGTAATGAAGAAATTTTTCCTAGAATTTATATTTATCGAAATTATAGTGAATTCCAAGTTCCTTTATGAAATAATCTCTAAAAAAAAAAAAAAAAAAACATTAATACAACACATTATGAATTTATGTATATTTTAAAAGAAAATATTTATATTTCAAAAACAAAAGTAAGATTTTCTTTGAAAAAAAAAGGATTAAGCAAACAGTGCAAAAATTTAATAATTTTATTTTTTCATTTGGTTTTTATTAAATAAAAAAAAAAAAACATTTTTTACTTTTACATTCTTTTCTGTAATTTTTTGTTTTTTCTTTTTGTTGTATCTTAGAGACAAAATTGTAGAAAATTTTAATTTTTTTTAGTATGGAATTATAATAATAAAAAAAAAAAAATTAAAAAATATTAATAATAATAAAAATAAATATCTTTATTATCTGTTTGTTCAAAGTAATATAATATAAGTTCTTAAGTGAAGTAGGGAAAAATGCAAATGAATTCATAATAACTGTGGGTGTTTTTCTCAATTAAAATTACGAGGATTTAATTAGATCTTTCATAGTATGCATTTCGTTTTTTTTTTTTTTGCTTTTGTTTTTATTTATTTTATTTTTTTTTTAATTTATAAATTTATAAACATTTTTTTAATCAGAAGCTGTTGTCAGCGCTAATCGAAGTGGTTAATAATTCTGATTCACTAATTGCTATTAAAAACAACACAAACACTTAATTCAAAAAATATGTGAGTCTCGGGACACACGGAAGAAGTGAAACTTCATGGCAAGTAGTATTTTCTGAAGCGGCTAAATAAATATTTAAAATGACCAAATGCATATAAGACATGACGCCAATCGATTTTTTCGCCGGCGACTAGTTGATTTTTGTCCTTCGACTGCTGCAGCCAGTCGACTTAAAATAACTTGTTTTGGGGGAATTCGGCGGCTTAGAAAAAATTAAACAAAAAAAATTAAAAACCAGCGACTACTTAGATATAAAAATATTTAAAAATTCTAAAATACTTTTTAAGCTTAAAAAGTTTAGTGGCATAATGGCTTTTAAATTATTTCAAAATGGCTAGAATTATGGCTGCTTGGCAACACTGATTGCCAGATGATTTCTACTATATTTTAACGG
Organism: Hybos culiciformis; assembly: GCA_964007475.1. Lineage (NCBI taxonomy): Eukaryota > Metazoa > Arthropoda > Insecta > Diptera > Hybotidae > Hybos > Hybos culiciformis. Next base: position 65,996,974 of record OZ023274.1, on the reverse strand, counting down.
GCTGTCTACATTAGCGATTTAGAACCGCGCGTATTTATGAATGTATTCTATTTTTTCTGTTTCATTTATTAGTATTTATGTGTGCTCAATATGACACTGGGTTAGATTTAAAGCATGCGATTTTTATACATTTTTCCAAATTGTACCATTTTACTTGACTTAAATGTCAAATTAATAAAAAAAAGCAAAATTTGTGAGAAATGTCAAAAAATACGCATGCTCAAAAATTATTCAAAATCAGCATGCGTATTTTGCAGCGATTTTGGATTTTGTATAAAGATACACGAATACATTTAAAGAACAAAATCGCATGAAGGAAAAATACGCTAATGTAGACACCTAGTAAGCTGTAAACACAATTCCGGTTACAACTATATTATTAGCGACAATAATGTATGAAAAAACAGCAGCGTGGCTTAAATCATGTTTTCTTTTTGTTGCCCGAAAAGTTTAACCTAAAATAACTTTTTAAATATGCCTAAAAAATTTCATGTTTATGTATTAGTACTTCTTCTGAAAATGAATTGGAATAAAAATATTCTACATGCATTGCATTAATGGAATTTAATGGCAAAAATAATTTATACTAACAACTCAATTACAAATTACTTCAAAAAAAAATCTGTTTTAGTTAAAAGAGCATTTTCAAATATGGCTGCAAAATTTGACATTAGTATTTCTTCCGAAAAGTAATTGTAATAAAAATATTCCTCCTGCATTTTATTAGTGTAATTTAATGTCAAAAATAAATTACACTAACAAACTAAAAATTACATTAAGAAAAATTAATATCAAAAATAAATTATCTCCAAAATAGGTGCATGTGGAACATTTTTATTCAGAATACATATTTGTATTCCAAAAACTTTTTGAAAATTAGCACTAATAATTAATAAATGAAATATTTTCTTTATTATTGTTTAAAATAAATTTCCCTTTCAATCGAAAAAAAAAAATAGTATTTTCGACTTTAATTCTGAGCCAATATAGAGTAGGTTATTGCGCTGATAAGCTTCATTAAGTTGCTAGCGGCTGTCGGTTTTATCATCAGCTGACACATACATTTTTTCTTTTATCTTTTTTTTTGCCTTTTTTTTTGACATTCGGCGTTACATTTTTGACACTCGGCGTTACATTTTTGACACTTACATTTTTTTCACTCTCAATCACAATGCCTCTAAAGAAGTTTCACTTCAAAAATTAACACAAATTCCATTCCGAGGTGTGAATTGAACCTACGACTGAACCAAATATGCCATTGGATAAGGCCAATACCACTACACCATGATTGAAGAACTTAAATTTCCCAAATGCAGCAAAGTGGATTCAATTAAATATATAATGTTGTTTCGGTAAGAACTGATCGAGATTTGGAGTTTTATGTAAATTTTCATCTTTTTTTTTTAAATAAAAATGTTTTTTTTTTTTTTTTTTATTAATTTGGGGGTAGGTATAACGTATAATATAGTAAAATAAATTCAGGAGAGTTTATTTAATATTAAATTTTTTCCCAATCAAATTAAAAGTTTTAGGGGGAAAAAAAAAGTTCAAAAATAAGTTAAAAATTTATTCAACCGTATATATAAAAATATGTTTATTTACACAAAGAAAAAGTTTTCAGATTTCGTTTTAAACTCAAAAGTTTCTGTTTTTTTTTTTTTTCCTTAGCTATAAGAACTTTTTAACAATCAATTAATATAAAAAATTTCCATATATAACCAATTAAAGCATAGTTCAATATTTCATAAAAATTGTCTGCAAATAAAGCTTATGATTTTAGTTTCTGTTCAATTTAGAGAATTATCTGAACAGAATAATTCTGCTGAAAGAACAAAAATTTATTATTTGGTCAGAATTTTAATCCGTAGAAGAGTAGGATTTTGAAGAGAAAATATCATTCAGAAACTGAATTAATGAAGCAATCCGTTGTATATTTTTAATATACTTTCCATCTAAACATTCTATAAACGGATATTAAAACTTTTGAAATTTTAAAAGTAATATTTTCAAAGTTTTTCGAATTTTAATCAATTAATAATTCTTGGAATCCATTCTTAATAAAAATTCATTAAATTGTGCTTATATAATTTTTATTAAAATTTATAGGCTAAAAACATGTTTATCATTAATATTATGTGTTAATAATTTTCATATCATATTTTCTTTTTAGCAGGAACACTATTTTTGAAAATAATATTATTATTCTGGAACGAAAATTTAATTAGTTTTCAGCAGAATATTTTTATTTTTTATTTTTTTGCCAATGATTCAGATTTAATTAAATTTTGTTTTGCATTTTTTTCCGTAGAATTTTCGGTAAGGACTTGGAAAGGATCCATTAGGATTAGGGGATCTGTTACAAGTTGAAAGAAAAACAAAATTATTTCATATATACTGTATCAGGTTATAAATAAATTTTTTTTAAATTATAAATTTCTTATTAAAAAAAAAATAGTTAATTTAGGACAGATTTGTGTATTAAAATAAGCAATTAACTATATTACACTATCAGAGAAGTACTATATAATTTAACATACAACAGAAATATAGAGAAAAAAATTCAATTGATTTATTCGGTTTAAAAATATTGAATTAAAAATTAAAGCAGCAAAAATATTGAATTAAAAATTAAAGCAAAAAAAAAATATTATCATTTTCAATTTCTTTTGAAAACTTTTTTGAAATTCAAATGTAAGTTTCATCCCTTTTTTTTTTTTATTTTCTTCAATATAAATAAATTAAATCAAAATGATATCACTACTCAACGCCCAAAAAGTTGAAATCTTTAGAGAGGAAGAATAACACTCTGGTAAAGAAAAATTACATACTTTATTATTATTATTATTATTATTGATTATGCATAATAAATAAAATGATAGAGTTTGTTGTAATATATATATATATATATTTTTTTTTCATCAAATTTCTGTCTATCACAAGGACTATTTGATATTATTATAATGATAATAATAAACTTGATGTGTACTTTTTATTTTTTGGCATAATATAAAATTCTACAAATATACTATATATTTTATGTGTGTATGTATAGGTATACAAATAAATTTCTTTTCTGTATATTATAATATTATACCCGTATGTCTATATGTCAGTACATTATATTCATGGAAAAAGTTGGAGCTATGGATAATCAAAATTCATCATTTTCATCATCATCACATAATTATGTTATAATATAAATACTATATACATATTATAACAAAAATATACAATATATATATATATATATATATATATATATATATATATATTTATATATTAAATATGTATATAGTGTCTGTATATACCCTATGTACTTTTTTTATTTTCTTATAAATTCATACAAATAAAATAAACAACACAACAATACATTATCAAAAAATTCAGTTTCAAATTTCATTTTTGGGGAAACTAATTATAACTAGGCGAATATTCGATATACAAGTAGGTAGGTACATACAAAATAATTCATTTTAAGTAATCAGATACATTTATTTATCCATGTCATCTATGGGAATTAATTAGATTTTTTTATATGAATTTTTTTTTCATGTATTTTCATGTATAGTTAGTTATTCGGAACGTAAAATCTTTAAAAGTATAATTTATCGGATTTTTTTTTTTTTAATTTAATACTCATATGTTTGACTAAATCTTTTTAATAATAATATTCATATGTACGATATTAGAATTTTTTTTTTTTTTTGACTCTGTTCCAAACATTATAAATTTAATTCAATATTTTAAATCTTTGTAAACTTGAGAACAAAGATATTATAATTAAGATAGTGTTTATATTCTGTAAATATTGTATAGATACATTAAATATAGATAAAATACAATTTTCTTTGTTGATATTTCTTTATCAGATAAAATATTTTAGGAATTAATTCTTTGTTGCAAAATTTATATCAACGAATATTTCTAAATTTCAATAAACAATAAATACAAAAAAAAATTATTTCGAACTATCATTGTGGGCATATTAATAAAATTTTACGAAAGTTAATAACATAAAACCGCTTTCAGTTTAAAAACACAAGATATTTTATTTTAGTGAATTTTATTAGTAGTAATAATAATAACCAACAACAAATTGAATGCCATCAAACTGATTTTATACATATTATGTTTACCATTATTATTATAACCGAGATTCACAAAATAATATATATTAGGGATAAAAATATTAAATATATGCAATGTGAAATATAAAATGTATAATCAGGTTTAGAAAATATCTGATTTTATATACTTCTTCGCTATGCATGGGAAAGAAAAACTGTAAAAGTAATAATCTAACTAAAATAATATCGTTAAAAGTTGGTACATAGTTGAATAAATGTATTATATTTTTTTTTTATAAATACAGATAAAAATGATTTTATGTTTCTGAGCCACTTTTCAAATTTAATAAAATGATTTCACAAATAATAATCATCATTATAATTTATTTTGGTTGAAACTGGTTTTTTGAGAAAAAAAAAAGTTAATGAACCACATATTACTTGAAAACTATGTAACAGGAAGTTTAAAAGAAGAAAAAGCAATTAAAAAAGAATCCAGATTAATAAACATAATTTCATTACATTAACAATGAAGGGCTGTATGGAATTTAGTAATTTTTGATGTACTGAGTTTTTTAGAGAAGAGAATTTTTTTCAATTGAAAGAATTGCTAAATGGAAAAGTCAGTTGCTTGTTAATTAAAAATAATTAAATAATTAAAATTTTATTGTTTTTTCAATATTTTATTTTCACCAACTTTTCACCATTTTTTTTAAGAGAAATATGTCTTGAGTTTAATCGAATATTATTTTAATAATATTCTTTTTGAAATTTTATATTATTCATTTTTTGTTATTTATTTATTTGTTTCCTACTGAATATTTATGAATGTCAAAAGGATGTGCTGAACATATCACGGTTTTCATCTCATCATCATTCAATGGTTTTTGTTTTTATTTTTTATTTTTTTTTTTTTTACAAAATATCAGAAAAACAAAAAAAGAAAAATATTGCTGGAAAAATAATAGGAGATTGGAAAATGTTAAAAATAATGTGTATATATAGTATGAGTATATAGCAATATTTATACATATCTATAGTAAATAAATTTAGTATAAATTTGAAGTGAATGATATTTACAAATTGGGAAAAAACCAATGGTATATTTTAACAATTTCACTTTAACATAAAACCGTATTAAAAACATCATGTTCAGAGAAAATATTTTGAAAAACTTTTAATTCTAAGAATTAAATATCTAGATATAGGTATTTTCTGTACTTTAATTTTTCAACAAAACACAAAAAAAATAAAAATCTAATTCTTTTTTGATGAGATTTATTTCAGATAATAATTCCCGAACCGAAACAGTTTTGTATTCTGTTTTTTAAAAAATAATAATAATTCTTTTTTTTTGAAAAATATAAGCATCTGGTATTCTATACACACACTTAACACTGCTGATATAAATATTTTTATGTAAATATGTAATATAGAAATGACAGGTAAAATAAAGTTAATAGACTAGAAGATTATTGATAAGTCAAAAGAAAAACCATAAGAATTATTATTATTATTATTACTTTTTTATGAATAGATAGATGTCATTCAAAATTTCTTAAATATTATTATGTAATACTATAAAATATTCATAGATTATAAATAAATGGTCGATAGATTTTAATAATTTTTTTTTAAAAAATAAATGTTTGTAGTGTTCAATCTTCTGAAAAATAAAATAGAAATCTATCGAAAAATTTTATGTTAGAAAATATTATGAAGTCAAATGCAGAAATGCTCAAATGACTGTATATTTAAAAGTTTGTTAGTGAAGTTTTAAATATAAATTTAATCAAGCATCTACTTATTTCGAAATGTTGAGAATTCAACATATTTCAAATCGACGAATATAAAAAAAATTTTTATACAAAATTCTATTCAAAAATATTTAATGTTTTATTTTATTTATTTATTCATTTAGATTAAGCAAAAGAAATTTTAATTCTAATATTATATAATATTCTATGAAATTCACAAAATAATGTATTCAAGAATAAAGTATTAATACATACTTCTAAAAATAATTTTTTAAAAGGTACAGATTTTAAATTAAGTAATTTTTGAAAAAATCTTTGCAATGTTTTTCACACAATTAAAAAAAAAAAACGTTGAAAAAGGAACACGGGAAGGAAGTCGAACCGAGGCGTTTTTTCAGCTTTGATTTTTTATGCCTAGTTAAACATGTTTTTTGTCATTTTCAATACATGAAATTTATTATTACTAATCAAAATCATATCTTAGGATAATATACTTTATTTGCGGAATTACTATAAATTATCAACTTGGTTACTAATAATTCCTGAATTTATTTCTATAATTTATTACTTTTCCTTCAAATTAGCAAAATTAAATATTAAAGTAATGTATAAAACTGTAAACTACGCTCAAAACGAAATCTATATATAGCTTAAGCCTAAGGAAGAATTTAATCAACTATCTAATATACTTACTTAATTTCAACAAAATGGAATAAACAGGTGGTGGAAACTTTTATATGTCATAAAAAAAAACTTCGATATGCGAAAATAAATGAACTTATTTTATACACCAGAAAATGAGATAATCATTAAAATTCATATAATTAAGTTTTTTTTATTTAAATAAATGATGATCATCCTTTAATGACGAAAAAATAGCAAACAAATGTAAAAACAGGTTGATATGTTAATTAAAGAAGTTTCAGTTTTTATTTTTTATTTTATTTTTAAAGGTTTTTTCTTTCTATAAAAACAAAAAGTTTCGCTATTTCGCCAAAGTTGAAAAAAAAAAAAAAAATATTAAAAAATTTAAATATAATTAGAAAAGTTTTTGTTCTCTGGAAAAAAAAAACTGCTTGCGAAATGTGTCTAAAAGAGTTTGGAACGCAAATTTATTTTTATTTTTTATTTTATTCAAAACGTGCGAATTTCAATTTTAAATAATTCTAAGCGAATAATCGCTAGTTGAAAACAATTTTCGATCGTTAATAATTTGATAATTTAGAGATGTGCAAAATACTAATTGAACAGGCACGTGACTCGTGACACTATAAATTTTGCAAGAACACACCCTTAAAAAACTACAAGATCTTACTACATTCACTCTTTGCGATATGTAATACAATAATTCTGAGTTTTAGTGACGCTTTGAAAACAAAAGTAATTAATCCAATCGAATTTTCCTTTTAATATCGTTGCGACATAAAAGGTTTTCCTTAATATCATTCGTTCAGAGATTTATTAAAAATTTAATTGCTTATCTAATTGCTCAAAATTCAAGTCCCAAATAACATTTTAATGACGGACAAGATGATAGTTGATAAATAATAAAAAAAATTCAAATTTACCCAAAATGTTTACACTTTATTATTACACAATACTTAAACGTCAATAATAAGTTGAGAAACTAAACTTTTGCTGTTATATTGTAATTTGGGCTTGATTATAAGCTTTAATTGTATACTTGCATTTATCTTAAATAAAAACACAGAAGTTCCAATATCTGTCTTGGAAGCCTTAAATGTATAGCATTGAAAGAAAAACCATAAATTTAAATTCAAGAAAATAATTTTTTTCATATATGAGAAAAATGAAGAAAATAAATTAAATTTTATTAAATTTGACATATAAAATAAAAAAAATGGACTTGAAACTTTCAAAACACCTATAATTCAATTTTAATTTTTAATTCCTTATCTTTCAAATCGGATATAATTACATTATTTAAAAATTATACATATGATGCGCATTCGAGAAGAACATATATTTTAATAATTCAAAATGTCATTCAAAATTTCAAATTTATAAATCTAATAAAATATTTAAAAAATTATATAATACGGTGGAATTTTACATGTTAAAGTTTTCTTCATACTAATATTATCACATATTCGAAATCTATATAAAATATAAGATAATATCCTTCTTTCAACATATTTAAAGTTGATCCTTTTTTCTTTTTTAATATTTAATTGAGCAATATTTTTCCAATAAAACAAGTTTTCCTATTGTTTAACATACATACTATGAATATAAATAGTCTCACGTAATATCGATGTATACTTAATATTGCAAAAAAAAATAAAGACAAACATTTTTTTTTTTTTTATTTTCACTCAAAAGAAAAACTTTATAATAAAACTTTAATTTAATTAAATATATAATAATAATAATAAATGATAGATAATTTGTCTTCAAAAACTAAGTCAAACAAATCAATTTATATACATAGTTAGTTAGTTAAGTACATACAAAAAAAAAAAAGTTGATAGTTTAAATATTGAGAAAAAAAGATAGTATTAGTTTGTATTATAGTAATAATAGTATCTATAACTAATGTGTAAAATAACAAGTTTATGTTGTCAATAAATTTCCGTCTTCCACTAAAATGCATATTACTAATGAACTGCTTGATCGATTTCAATTCTTCGAATGCCAAAATATATGAAATCCTAATTTTGGGGTTTACAGTTGGGAGGCTCTTAATCAGCCAAGGATCAAAATAATTTTCATATAAAAGTTTATATATTTTTAACTTTTAGAAAAATTTTAATGGATTCCAATAAAAATTAATGTGTTGGGTAAAATATATGTCGATTAGAGGAACTTAAAAATTTTCCAAGCATTCGAATTGGGATTTCGATGAAAATTATAATAGTGATATTACGATATAAGAAAACTTAAGGAACCTTAAAAAACACGTTCAGAGTTCCTAATTGTGACGAAGATGTCTGAAAATTCAAATAGGTGGTTTATTTAAAATCGAATATGTTCAGAACGAATTCCATACTTCGTTTATGAGATACTGTTCTATATTTTTTTGTTCTTATTTATTATTATTTTCAATACATAGTGATTATGACGTGGCATTTATACATAAGGATTATTATTTTTTGATGTAGGGATACTTAATACTCCTTCTTATACATGTATAAAGCTTCTCATCATTCTTATACTATTAATATAATTTTTATTTAATTTTTTTTTATTTATACATAAGTAGGTAGTATAACAAAAAAAAAATAAAAATAAAAAATAAAATGACAATTTAATAGAGACCTAAAACGGATGTTGTATACCACAAGAAGAAGACAAAAAAAAAAAAAAAGCAGAAAGGAACAAATAAGTGAAAGAAAAAAGTTTTTCACAAAAAAAAGGAAACTTATTTGTCCCTAAAACATAAGGAAAAAATAAAAAATAACTTTAAGGGATTTTCGAAAAAATAAACAAAAAAAGAAATTCCAAATAGTTGAAATAATCGATTTTAACTCTTCGTCTTTTTGTTTTTTAATCAAAAAACCAAATAGAAGAAAATTTTTTTTTTATATATATATATATATATTGTTAAATGAACTTAAATAAATAAATATGGACACAAAATAAATAAAAAATAAATTTTCCACTTTTTTTTTTTTTTTTGGTTTTAATTTATCTATATTTGAGTTGTTTGTCAAGCGAGGGTGTTTTTATTATCAATTTTATATATGTATATATATCTATTTTTTTTTTGTGAATTAATTTAATGATTTCACAAAATTTGATAAAAAATTTATTTATTTATTTATTTATTTATTTATTTTTTTTATTCTAAGAATTTGAAGAAAACTTTTGCTAACTTCTTTTACATAATGTGTAAAAGTTTGACAATAATTTCAAGTATAAAACATGATTTTAAGAAAATTAACAATTCTGGTTAGACTTGAAAAATATTATATAACTTGATTGATTGTTTAGATATTGGACTATTGAAATTAAAAAAAAAAAAACAATTTTCAATTCAATTATTTATTTAGTCCACAGAATATTTACATTTTTTATAAACATAATTAAAGTAACTTAAATCTAAGAGATAAGGATGGTTAAAATCCTATACAACTAATTAATCTCTACTTAAATGTCATCGACGAACGTAATATACAATTTTGGGGAAATTTTATTGTTTAAGGGAAATGTGGATTAAAAAACCCTTCTTTTAGTTATTTTTTTTTTAGCTTTTGATGTTTTTTTTTTTTTTTTTTTTCTTTTTTTTTTTTTGTACACATAAAAAACTTAGAATTCTTGAAAGAATTATTGGAAAATTATGGAATCAAATTTAAATATTGTAACATAACATTACGACAAATTTTTTTCAAAAAAAAAAAAATTGTTTGCACAACTAAATTTTTTCAAAGAAAATTAGAAAATTTTCAAGTTTAATATTAAAAAAAAACTTAAAATACTTTAAGAAGGAAATTGGAAAAATGTTTATATGAGATTTATGGAAATTGAGGTCATAGTTATAATTTCTTTCAAATATTCTAGTTCGATTGAATTTGCTAGTTATATGCATTTAAAGAAATTCATATAATAAATTTTCTTTCCGCTATACTCTATGTATAATAACCGTATATAAATTTTGAATAATCTGAATAATTTTTAAGTAATAATAAATGATGTTTTTAATTATTTATTCCTTCAGATGCAGAAGATGTTTAATTTATGAAATTATTGACACATTTATTTATTTAAAATAAAATTATAATAATATGTTCTATACGATTTAAAAATTCTACATTATTCACATTGAACTCAAAAGTCAAAAGAGTTAAAACTGACATTATGTTTAATAAAAAATTTTGCATTTTTATTCCCGATATTTTGAAGACTTCAAAATTCAGAGGATTACGGATATACAAAAAACAATTATACTCGTAGTATATAAAGAAGCCCACAATCACTTTCCAAATATACAAAAAATATAATTAAAATTTTACAAATTTTATACAAAAAAAAAAACACTATCTGGCTAAATCTTGGTCCTTTTTTTTGCATTTCAATTATCTAATCCTAATGTATAATTTTGAATTAGTTAAATGAAATTTTATTTTCATTCTAAGAATAATTAAATTTAAAGAAGTATATTTGAAAAATGTTTTTATAAATTGAAACTCTAAAAAAAAAAAAAAAAATTGAATTAAAAATATTATTTCTTAATGTAAATCCAGTCATACATTATGATGAAGATGTTTTACTCAACTATATAATTCTACAATTATCATGAAAATAATAATAATAATTATGAAAGTTGCAACAATATTTTTTCTTTTTATATATTTTTCAAATTAAGTACATCTTCTATATTTTTTTATTGAAAAGAAAATCTTTTACAACTAAATATTATATATCGTCTGCTCAGAAATGAAACAACGTATGACATTTATACTTCATTATTTGACAATAGCACCATTCGATTCCTCGTACTCGATTTTATAAGTACAACTACTTTGCAATATTCTTAATGTTGATTAAAATGTGTTTTTTAGATGAAAATTTTACGCTACTTGATATTTTTTCATACGTTTTTTTTAATTTTCAATTCTTTAAATTCAAATTACTCGAAACTATACTTTTCATTATACGTTGTTTCATTTGTGAGGAGGCGATATAGTAATAAAAATATCCTTCAAAACTGTGTCGATATTTATTTTTTTTTGTTCAGATTTAAATATTAAGTGTGATTAAAAAAAAAAATTAATTTCAGGATTTTTTTCTTAAATGTGTAATAATTTTGAAAATCCTTAAATTTAAAGTTTTTTTTTTAATATCTAATTTTTACATATTATCCAGGAATAAATTACATTGGTGCATTATCAATTTAAAATTTTTACTTAGTATTATGAAGAATAATAAATATAGGAATATAAAGATAATTTATAATATTCGGAAGAATGTTTGGGCATAACTTTTAAAATATTTCAGAATAATTTATTGATTTTTAGTCATCTTTTTGTACATCAAATTGTGTATGCATTATAATAATAGATAAGTTCGAATGTTGGTAAATTTCAAAGAAATTCTTTAAATTTGTTTTGCATTCAACGAATATTTTAGCTATGAGAACTTTTCAGAAAAATTAATTGAATTTTTCAACTCATTAATGAATGCACATTTTTGTATTAATATATAATGATTCTTCACTTGTTGCACATTGTAAATGGTATTTTTCGAATAGAAATGCACTTTATTATACAAATCTTTTAAATCTGAGGAGTCGCTTCTAATATGTATTAATAATCAAAAAATACAATTTTAGCTGTAATAGTTATTTTTACAATTTTTAGAAATATTTAATTTTGTGATTACACATTATGAAAAAGAATATTGTTTTTGAATTTAAATTTTCAATATTTTAAAATTTATATAAAGATAAAGCCCATGTTCAATCAAACTGACAATTATTTATCAATCACCGTTTATAAATTCTAGTTATATTTTGAACATATGTTAAAGAATATGATTTGCGAAAAATATTTCGTTGATGACGTGACTATTAGAATTTTCTTATAATAATAACTTTCAACATCAAACTTTGAGAAAATAACGAAGAAACCTTTTTTGAAAGGTTTAAGGTAGTACTACTTATTGTTGACGATGTGACGTAGTGCAGATATCTATAATATTAATTTCACTTGATTAGTAATATTAATTAATATTAATTTCACTTGATTAGTTTTTTAATTTTCAAGAATTTGTTGATGTTGATATTTTACGTAAGCCATTAATTTTGTTATGCATCTTAATTTAGTATCATAATATAATTTCATACTAAATTTAGTATCAAAATTAAATATGTATGAAATTAAGTAACAAAATATAATAAATCTAATTAATTATTTTGAATGGTTGATGGATGTTGTGAAAATTGAAATTTTCTAAAATTAATTTTTTTTAATTCGAAAATTTTTTTTTCTAATTCGAAATCCAAGTTTAGAATTAGTATAGAACACTTGCTTCAAACATTCATTTAATATTCACTGAATGTTTACAATTTTAAATTTTATTATAAACTTTATTTTAATAATAATATATTATTTTTCTTATGAAAATATTTATATGTTGTCTATGCTTTTCATATTTTGGGATACACTATTATATCATTGCAGCAGACCTTTCACCATATTGATTTCGTAGGTTTTATAAAGTATTATTCGTTAGATATTTTGTCACCAAATAATTGTTTAATGAATATATCTGAAAGTCCAGAAGAACTTTGAATCTTAATGTTTGTCTCACTATAATTTATTGTAAAGAAAACGCAGGAATAATAATTTTTTTTTCTTGAAAATATATTTCATATAACATTTTATTTTTGTTTAATAAAATTAGACACATATTTGAATATATTTTTATTTTATCTTCAAGACTTTCCTTGGAAAAATTTTTAATTAATTCCCGAAACAAAAAAAAAATAAATTCTTATAAATATATTTTTGAAATACTAATGCTACCAATAATAAATTCAAAAAAAGAATAAATAATACTTAACTACAGTCTACGTTTAATAGTATTAATATATAATATAATCTTACCAAAAAATACTGCAGTCACGACACATTTATATTATGTTAAAAACAAACTTATAGTTTATTATAATTAATTTATAAAATATTTATAAGAGTAAAATTAATTTGATTAAATAATAATTATTTGATTATATTTTTATTATTTTCTTCTTTTTTTTCCAATATTTTCATAAATTGTAATTACATAACCTCAAAGTGTAAGCATGTAAACAGGAGAAAAACAATTTTCCTTTTTCTCATTTAAGAATTTATTTTTTTTTTTTTAAATTTATTTTTTTTTTTTTCAAGAAATTTTCTCTCAAAAAATTAAAAAAAAAAAAGTTTTTTACCAATCTTTTTTTGTATTCTTACAAATTTTTATTATTCTTTTTTTTGTCAAACACTGTGAAAAGTGTCAAATCAAATTTATTTACCAAAATAATAATAATAATTTCTCTTTGCAAATGTCAAAAAAAATTAAATAAATTTTATACCTTCATCTTTTTCACATTACCACAAAATTATTTTTTGGTTTTTAATATATTTATATAAATATACAATATGTATATATTTTTTTTAACAATTTTCAAAAAAAAATATGCCAAGAATTTTATATTGAAAATAATGAAAACTCAAAAAAAAAAAACAAAATTATAATAATAATAATAAAAACAAAAAATTTAATTAAATTCAACTTTACTGTGTGGTGGCTTACCAATGACTGTCACTATTAAAATTTAATTTTAACCGGGTATTATTAAAGTCCTGTTGCTTCACAATCATTTTTCTTCTGTATATCGTTTTTCCAATTTTTTTTTTATAAATTTATTTTTATTTTTTTTATCATTCAATCCACATAAATGTTTTATCTTTAACTGTTACTCACTGACTATAAAAAATTGAACTTTTGGACTAATAAAAAATATATATGTGTATATATATATATATAGATTTTCATTTTATTAGGAAAAAAAAAATTATATGAATTTTCACACTTATACATAAGCAACACAGTTAAGCAAATATTCATACCCAAAAGGAAAAATAATAAAAAAAAATTTTTTTTTTTTATTTTTGATAAATTTTATTATCAGTCATTGAAAAAATATTTTTTTTTTTTTATATTTCATACTGTTGCTTCATAAGCTTATGGGTAAAATAATAATAGGAAAAAAATTTGGTGGAGATAATATTTATGATAGTGTGAACTAAAAAAAAAAAAAATAAGAAAACTGTTGCTTTCAGACTGTTGCTTTTTAGTAGATATATAGCGAGAGAGAGAGAGTTGTTTTAGGTCACAAGAGAAACACAATAATTTTGAAGGGTATAGTATATAGATTATATTCAACAAGGGAAATTCAAGACTGTTGCTTCAACTTTCATGGGTCACCAAAAATGATGGAGAGAATTTAGGTAAAACATTTTTTTTTTTCATTATTTTATTTTAACTTAACATACATATATGCGAAATCAGGACACAAGAGAGAAATTTTCTTTACTACAGTGCAGTATAGTATATTTTTTTTAATAAAATTGGTATTTGTGAGTCAAATATAATATTTATGTATGAGAGAAAATAAAAAAAAGATAAAATTTTTGAAATAACACGCGGTAGCGGTGGTAACTAGGGTGCGGTAGCATACATTTATTGTAAAAAAGAAAATTCAACTACACATACACTCTTATAAAATATATATATAATTTAATAGAAAAAAAAAATTATTTTGTATTTGCTATGAAAATATTGATTGGAAAATCTTAAGAATGTATTTTTTTGAATCTTTATTTTTATTTTCTTTTTTTTTATTTATTTTTTTGCCTTATGGTATAAATATTTTTCTATGATACGTTTAGTCTGCACGACGCATGTTCGATTAATTCTAGGAATTATATTAAGGGAAAAATTTAAACGAAACCTAACGAAATGAATTTTTTAACTTCGTGGCAAAATGATTTTTTTTTTTGAAGAAAAATAATAATAAATATAAAATAAATTATTCGCTAAACTAGATCGTGTACTCTGATTTACATATACTATATATATAGGACGTGCAGAAAAATAAATTGTTTCAACTTTTTGCAGAACTTTAGATATTTTATTATCCGAAATTTATTTATTTATTTATAAAAAATGTTGATGTAATATATTTACAGCAAAACTTATAAAGCTAAGGAGCACTAACATCTGGGTTTTTGGCTCTTATTTTTTTTTTATTCTTGTGTATAATATTCTTATTATTATTGTTTCATCCTAAATTTTCAAATAAATTTTCATACAAAAAATATGTTTTTTGTCAAAATATTTTTCTGATTAAAAGAAAATAATAAACTCCACCTAATGCTGATGATAATATTACACTCTCATTCATAATGTACGTATATATATATTGTTTTTTCTTATCGTATATTTTGAGCAACAGTAATAAGAATTATTTTTAAGATTTGCAACATGTTGTGCTAAAATATATTCTTGGGGCTAGCTAATATGAAATTCATAATCTTACAATTTGTGTTATTAAGATTGAATAATAATTATGTAGTATGAAAACATAAAAATATAGTCTTTACTTTTTCAAAATCATAGTTCATAACAACTTCAAAAAGAACAAATTTTTTTATACTGGAAATCTTTAAAAAATACAAATACAGAAAGCTGAGAAGTGATGTAATAACGCCAAGTAACATAAGTTTAATTATAATAACATTATAACGTCAACGTCTAACGAAATGCTAATAATAATCTACTTTATTCGATTCTACACTAGGGCGGATCGAAATAAAAAACTTTCGATTTCTCACATGCCCGGGGGGCGAATCGAAGCGATTAGATATAAAAACAATACGCGGAAAGTTTCAAGTTGATCGGATTTTATTTTCTGCCTCCAACTTTCGTTTGAAATTCCCCTAACAAAAACATTAATTTTTGTATGAAATAAAAAGTGCGGACTCTAACTTTTCATTAAGTAGGTTATTATGTTGTAATTTTGTAATCTACATTATATTATAGTAGATTAGGGTAAAAATCTTCAAAAAGAAATAGTTCGTGAATGTTTCCAATTTTTTTTTGATTTTCCCATATATGGCTTCTCCCAAATTTTCAAAGGTAAGTTGGAGGCAGAAGATGAACTCCGATTGAGCTAAAATTTTTCAGACATTAGTTTTAGGCCCATTCGCAACTTTTAGGACCCCGGGCGTTTTCAAATTTAAAAAAAAAAAAATTTTAGTACTAAATCGATCCACACTATTCTACACAACATTAATTATATTTTAATTAATAAAATATCAACTTGAATTATGATCAAGTTGTATCTTCCAAATACTGATAATATTACCCTTATGTTGGAAAATTCATACAGTTGCATATATATATTTATTCTAGGCACAAAAATATACATATAAGTATATTTATTGGAATTTTCCCCTTATTTTATTTTATGAATGTAACTTGTTGCTTTCAACTTACGATAAAATATACTACAAATGAAAATATAAAGTAGATATATAGAATGTTAGATATAATAATAAAATATAAGTCATTTTACAAATTTAACATTATTAAAAGAATAAAATATCTGCAAAAGTAATTTAGGTTTTACAGAAACACATAATATTTTCGAACCTTGCATAAGGTTTTGCGGCCAATGTTATAATTTCAGTTTAATTGAATTATACAGTGAAAAGCTGTATAAGTTTATTTTACAGAAAGTATTTATAACTTAATTCTAACTCTATAAAATATTTGGCATTGATCAATGAAAAGCTTTAAAATATTATTCATGGCTATACTTGAGGGAAGTTAGTTATAGAATTGTAGAAAACATAAGGACTTTCTTACTATTTAGTTTTATGAAATATATTAACTAATATTTAATTTAAAGTTTTTTTTTTTGGTAACTATCTTGTTTATTTCAATTTCTTGAAGAACTATTATATATAAAATTTTGAAATAGAAAAATTTTGCCGCATAGAAAACTTTATAATATGTTCATAACAATAAATAATTCAACAATAAGAATGTATGTAACAATTTCTATATAATATGTAATATATATAGTATATAAATATTTATTACACATTTTATATTATATGTACATATGTGTTATATATACATAGTTTCTAAAATTATTTTTTGAAAAATTTTTACAATCTACAAACCCAATAATAATCATTTTGTGGTGGTGACAAAGACAAACTTTGGCGTCATGTTCTTTATGTTCATATAATTTTGTTTTTCGTTTTTTTTGCTTTTTTTTTCAAGCAACAGGCAATCATTTTATTCATTGAATAAATATTTTCAAGGATATAAAATTATACTTAATTGAAGAAGCTCTATAAGAGAAAAATAAAAATAATAATAATAACATTTTAAGAAAAACAAAAAAAAAAATTATTTTTATTTTGATACTGTCGAAAATAAAAGGCAAAATATGATATTCTTATAAATTAAAATATAATTTAAAACCGCAAAACTTCAGTTTCCAAAAAACAAAAATCATATCTTAACTAAAATTTTATAAAATTCTTTCACAAAGAACTCGACCTAAGACTGATGCAGATAGACGAGTTGAATGTAATTTAACTTGAATTGGCCAACTTAAAATTAATAACTTTTTTTTTAGAATTGTCAAATTGTTGCCACTTCTCAAGAACGGAAAGTACTTTTAGAAGTGGAAAGAAAATAGTGGAAATTCTTTTTAAGTGCGAATATTTTTAAGTGCGAAAGATTTAATACTCATCTGTGTAGTGTTTTTGACAGGGTTTTTCAAGAAGTCCTTCAACCTGGATACAAAAACATTAAACAATTTTGATATTTTGACTGTATACAAGTTGATATATAGACAAGTTTAGTAGCATGTAATAATCCTGTAATAATCTTTTAGAAGGCAAGTTTTACAGTTTAGTTTATATGTCTGTAGCGAAACATTAAACATATTGAAAGACCACCTTAATAAGCATTCTATCCATGGTCTGATTCATGCTTGAGACACCATATATTTTGGGACAATTTAGAGAAGTAAAATAGTTCTTACTTGTCCATTTTTCTTCTCAATTCGTAAAGTTACTAGAACTTAGGTATGATATGATGACTTAGAAATCTTTATTCCTAAGATACAAAACAAATATTATTTTCGATAATATTTATGTCAAGTTTTATTAGGATTTTGTATGGAAAACAAGAAATATAATTGAAATTTCAAAAATTTTAACCTTTCTTCTACGAGTTGTTAAAAACCAATTTAACCCATATAATTATGCTTTAATTTTTGACTATTTTGTTTTTTTTTTTTTATCATTATTATTTGTAAATTGAAAAGTTCTGATTTAAAAAATCTTTTCACAAATTAAATTTTTGTGGGTTAAATGGCAAAAAAAAAAAAATATATATATATAAAAAATTGTTTTTTGCAATTTAAGAAAATTAAAAGAGATATCTGTTTAAAAGTGGGGTGTTGTTATGGTTTATTTAAAAGCACAAAAAAAATATCTATACCCTTTTACCTTTATTTTTCATTTTTTTTTTTTTTTATTCTTTTAAGAAAAAATTGATTGCGTGTAAAGAACTTTATTTGAATGATAGTGTTTTTAATCAAAAAAAAAAAAAAAAAGTTAAGATTATAAAATAATTTTTGTTTATAAATGTGTAATAAATTCCAATTATTATATATGTGATTGCGACAAAAATATTTTTAATTTTAATTACAAGTAAAGTTCTGATATTATCTTAGTTATTATTCGAACAGAATAATTGTACGAATAATAAGAGATTGGTTAGAAATGTCCCACGATATCGAGAAAAGCATTGGAAGTATTTTTCATTTTTGAAAAATAAGTAAATTGTTTTTATAACATGCGATATACTCCAATTTTCGAATCTCATATTTCTTAGCTATAACTATCGATTTATTGAATTTTCAATTGCGTGAAAAATTATTTATGTAATCACCCACAATTTTTTTTTTTTTTCAACAATAAATGGAATAAATAAAAAAATTTGATTATTTTTGACCTGCTTTTTATGTAATAATTATATAATTCATGGTGATTGATCTCGTTCCCGATTTTACTTTGATAACGAAAATAAATAAAAAATTAGTATTCTGCAAAAAAAATAAAAATGTTAAGTATTAGAAATTTTATCACGTGAATTTGTGATAAAAAATCGATTATACATAATTTAAAATAATAATATCAAAACAACCATTCTGGATATTCGATTAAACTAATAACTTTTTCAAAAAAATAAAATAAAAAAAAAGAAAGAATAATATTTGTTTCAAAAATTTATTTACAGAATTTCGAAAACAATAACAAAATATTTGGTTAAAAAAAAAAATCTTTTAGTATATACTATAAAATTTAGGAAAATTAAGAAGGATTCCACGGATATATAAACAGGATAATTATCTAATAAAATTTGTTCGTTTCCAAAAACTGTTCCTGGTTCCATTTACCACCGCCAGTTAAGTCTGAAATATAGTTAAAAACAACTTGTGTACTAGTCAACTACATATTATATTCAACTAATCAAATTCTTCAGCTTGGTGTCATGATGCCTATATGAACGATATGAATCAACCAGCACTTATTTATGCGTTCCTGAATAATTTATAATTCCTTATTGCATTTTCAACTAAATTCCAACCACAAGAGCTAGTAGTTAAATTAAAAGCTATTAAATATAATTTCAACCTGGACAATATAAACGCTGTAGTGTTAGATAACTGGGATCCGGACAATTCACCGAAAGCAATTCACCGAATAGCAATTCACCGAATAGCAATTCACCGAATAGCAATTCACCGAATAGCAATTCACCGAATAGCAATTCACCGAATGAGCAATTCACCGAATGAGCAATTCACCGAATGAGCAATTCACCGAATAGCAATTCACCGAATAGCAATTCACCGAAAAACGAGAGGGGGTGGGGGCCGGCGGACTGGTGGTTGGTCAGTATATATATATATATATATATATATATATATATATATATATATATATATATATATATATACACATATATATATATATATATATATATATATATATATATATGTATATGACTTA